>PVLC010013471.1:0-41610 GCA_004027655.1 Graphiurus murinus | reverse complement strand
GGAGATGTGAACACTCCAGCTGGTCAGCTGCAGTGACGGCCACATTTTTACCCAAGTCCGTGGAGGGAGAAGAATGGCAAAATATTAAATTTTAGCAGATACAATTTACATGTAAGACTTTGAGATCCATGTTAAAGGACTCAGGATTTGTAACCCCTCAGTCAGGGCTTTAGGGTTCTGTTTTAAGCTGAGTAGAAATGTTTGTGTGGCTGTATGGCACTTTGTTGTTTGAGTTTTGTCTCCGCCCTCTTCCTTTTTGGATGGCAGAAGAATAGAGGAGTGCAAGAGTTCAAATAGGGAAATGTGTTCTGGAGTTAGTACTAGGCCTCCAAAATGCTCCAACCCTGACTAATGCCAGAAACTCTGTGCCGAAACTGCCAAATGACCGCTAGCAAAATACCTCCCCAACCAAGCCAAGTGGAGAGCAAGAAATGTAAAACAGTATTTGGGGAGGTGGGAGTGGGAGCTGGGGGAAGGTTACCAGTGAAGCTTTGCAGAAGAGTGCAGGAACTTGGGGGTTGTTTGGAATGTCACCAGCCCATGGTGTATGTTAAAGGAAGCCACTTGCACAGTCTGAGTCGGGTGCAAATACTACAGGGGAACTAAGTGCAGAGTTAAATTGCACACACATTCTAGGAATTACAGATTTATGGTTTAAAGAAAGAAATCAAAGTGTTTTTGTGGAGCTTTTAACTTGAATGACGAAAGGCTTCCTTCACAATCCATATCTTCCATTTTCCTCTTCTCCAAACCACCCAACAACTTGAATTCCTAAAGGATTAAATAGGACTCCATGTCACAAACATAGGAACTTTTAAGCTTTAAAGAAATATTTACACATGTAAATGAAAGTTCACCAAGACGTGCATATGATTTATTGCATTTTATTTATTGAGAAGGACAAAGGGCAGAACTGATACTCATCAGTCTTTTCTATTTCTGTTATCTCTAATGTTGGAATTTGGCCAGATTCTTGAACTGTGCTGTCTCAATTATCTCTCAAATGATTCGTGATTTTGCTTTTATGCAAGAATTCCAGGGTCTTGTCTACAGAAGTTCCAGGAAGATTATGCTTTAAGAAAAAGAGAATTAACACAGTGGACAGTAGCCAACTGACTAAACTTCAAAGCTGGGGTTTTCTGAGAGGCCAAGCACAGGAAAAGGGGAATTCATGGAAAGAGATAGTGGTGTCTGTGGCATTCACTGCCCCTCTGGGAAGATGCCATAGGCTGGGAGGATGACTGTCTCCTCAGAGATAACACTGCCCACTTAGAGTGTCATGATAAATGGGGCTCATTCATGAAGGGAAGCACTATCCCTCTGAAAAGTACCCGCATTGGCCAGGCAGCCAGAAACCCCAGTGTACCAGAGACTCCTGGCAGGGGGCGGGGGGAGGGGGGTATCAGGGCTTGTGTCTGGGTCTCCTCCTCTGCAGTTTTCTTAGCATGTCATGGTATTTTCTGTGGCTCTTGGGCACAAACTACACAGGCCATACAACAAAAGTAGTGCAGCAAAACACCTGGCTTTGAAATCTGAGCTGCTGTATTCAGAAATAACTGAAAGAAACTACCACTGCCACAGATAGTGCAGACAGGGTCTTTACGGGTTTGGTTCTGTGAGCATTGTTTTTTAAGATAACAAAGCTTTAAGGCTTTTGTTAGAGGCAGAAGACTACAGAATGTGCCAAGTGCTTAGAAGAAATTCAAGATACAGTCCTGAATGTTTATACGTTCAACTCAACTATCATACCCATAGTTTTCAAAAAAGGAGTACCCAACTCCAGAGATTTTGAGATGTTTCAGAGAGGGCAGACAACAGAGTTTGCAAGGGGAGGGGTGTAGTTTAACAATCAGACATTATTTTGTGATTCACTTGGGGAAAGAGGAAATATTTATTTTCATAATACAAGCAACAGAAAAATCAAGTTCAACAAAATATTTCTGGTCTGTTAAGAATATGCATTTGTTCAGTAACAAAAAAAAAAAAGAAAATGTACTGAATGTGTAGTCTGTGTCAGGCTTGCCTCGGGCACTGGGGCACAGCCAGCAGACAGTGTCCTTTTCTCACGGAGTTTACATTCCAGGGAAGGGGTGGCTGCACCATTCAGCAGATAGAGAATAGAGTGCCAGGAAGTGCTAAGCACTGTGCAGAAGAGTCAGGCAGGGCAAGGGAAGAAAGTAGGGCCCTTCTGAAGAGATGGTGTTTGACCAGAGACCTGAAGGGAATGGGGCGGCAAGCTGCACACATCCCGGCATCCATGAGAAGTTTAAGCAGAAGAAAGAGTACAGCCAGGTGCAGTGGCGCACACCTGTAATCCCAGCCCTGGGGAGGCTGAGACAGGAGGATCACAGGTTCAAGACCAGCCTCAGCAACTTAACAAGACCCTGTTTCAAAATAAAAAATGAAAAGGATTGGGGGTGTAGCTCAGAGGTAGAATGCCCCTGGGTTCAATCCCCAATACTTAAAAAAAAAAAAAAAAAGAGGGAAGAACATATGTCAAGACTCCAAGGCAGGCATTTGGCATATTTGAGGAGAAGTGGAGGTCAGCCTGGCTGAATAGAGGGAGCCAGGGCCAGTTCCTATAGACCTCGTGGTCACAGGCTAGACATCTATGGATGTGCTAAGGGAACTGGGAGTTCTGAGTGGGGGAGTATTGCAAATGATTGACACTCCCTCTGCTAGGTGAAGGCCAGACTGAGCAGGGAGCAAGAGTAAGGCTGAGAATCTATAGGGGCTGTTGCTGTCTTCCAGGCGAGAGATGCTGCAGCTTAGACCAAGTGAGAGCAGAGGCTGTGCCGAAATGTATTTTGTTCAGAAGGTATCTTGAAGGTAGGACCAAAAGGACTTACTGATAGATTGACCGGCTATGGAGTTGGTGAGAAAGGAGCCAAAAGTGCAGGAGAATTTTGGCTTGAGCAAAGGCATGAGTGGTGTGTTGTCCCACTGGATGAGGAGCCCCAGGAGGGAGCAGTTTGGGGAGATATGTAAGGACTTTGTTGTATCCTTGTTAAATCTGAGAGGCCTGGTAAGGCATCCTTGGGAGACATTATGAAGTCGGTGGGATAAAAAAGTCTGGAGTTTGAAGAAAGCACTGGGGCTGGAGGCAGAGATTGGAGAGTTGTCAGATGTGAGGAAGAGGAGAAAGTTCAGCAGAGGAGACTGAGGATACATATCGTTTTCCCAGGACAGCTAGGAAAGGGCGTTTCAGAATCTGGTAGAGAGGGTAAGGTTTTAACAATTATCAAAAATGGGTGTGGGTTTTAAAAGGCTCAGAAGGATTGACGCTATCAGCATCCAAGACTCTTCCTGGAATTAGAGGAGATACGCTCACAGGGTTGAAAGCTAACTTTGACAAGAAAAGATAAATAGCAGCCAGATTTATTTATGTATGTATGTATGTATGTATTTATTTATGTGCAGGGCCTTGTGCATGCTAGGCAAGCACTCTACCACTAAGTTACACCCCCAGCCAGTAAACAGATTTCCTTTTGTATGTGTGTATATGTGTGGTACTGGGAATCAAACCCAGGGGTATTCTAACTCCAAGCAATACCCCCAGCCCTTTTTTTATTTTTTATTTTTTGAAACAGGGTTTTGCTAGGTTGCTAAGAGTCACACTAAGTTGCTGAGGCTGGTCTCAAACCTGTGATCCTCCTTTCTCAGCCTCCTAAGTTCTGGGACTACAGGCCTGCACACCCAGCTCTGAAACCAGATTTCAGAATTAGCTATCGTGTTACTCTTCCCTTAAGCACTATCAACATTCCAATTACAGATCATTAGATATACAAACACACATGTCTAGAGCTCCTCCCACTCCCCATTCATTGGAAACCTGAGGGGTGTCAAATAAAGACCTAACGCTTATGGGAAGGAAAACAAACACATAGAAGAATAAAGTATGGCCCATGTGATCCAAAGACCTTATAATTGAGTCGTCGGTGCAAATACATAAACAAATGAGAAGCAGGCAGTCCCAGGAGAAGGGTTGACCAAGGAAGTGACTGGCTTCACAATTAGAATGATGAATCTCCTAAGCTACCTTTAAGTCTCTTCCCAGTAATATGGTAGATGACAATTTTTTTTTTCTTGGCTCTGCATGTTCGTTGTTTTTTGGAATAATTCTTGAATACCTCCCCAAAAGGTGGTCCAAGGTTGTCTGTATAGTTCAGAATGTATGCAGAATGGGAAGGCCCATGGGAACGCCAGGCAGAGGGGTGTGTGACCTAGTATTACAGCAAGAGGCAGCAGAACTGGCTCTCCCCAGGAAGCAGCTGGCAGGTTTAAGAGCAGGTAGGTTGTACTGGATATGCTAGTTTTCTTTGCAGCCTGTCTTCTTCCTGCTGAATTGTTTTGAACACAGTTGGGGTTTTTATTTTCTTTAATGAGCTGTGGCTCTCTTGATGACACAGGAAAACATGACAGAGGTCTTAGAATCTCTATCTTACCTACTCCTTTTGTTGGTTTTTCAGTGACCAAAGCCATATTTTGGTGGCTATCCTTTAAGACTTATTCAGGAGAGTCAAAGTACCCAAACCAGGGTGGGCTGTTCAGTGGCACACCTGATCCACAGGTGTGCGCATGGATTCTGGATGGAGCTGCTCACAGCTTCACCCGGGAGCACTTGTCATTTGCTTGTCTGAGTCCAAGTCCAGGGGAAGTCGGCTCATCTACACACCAGGTTTGGCAGAGTGGAAACCACCCCCCCCCCAACCGGATTGTTTTTCTGACCTGGGCTCAGGGCAGTGCCTGTGGCTGCATCCTTCCCTACTCCTGCGGCCTCGCTCTGTGTGGTGGACATAACCTGAATATTTTTATGATGACTCTCTATCTCAGTGTCTGACGGAAAGTGTGTCATCAAAAAAAGGGATATGATTAGAGAACTCAGCCGCACGGGCAAAATGATTATTTTCACATAGAGCTCAGTTACCCAGAATACTCAAATAAAACTGGGATTTTTTAGAGGAGACCATAATTACAACATATATTACCAGTGATAAATACTGCTAAATTTTACTCACTTTTTCCCATTTTCTGAGGCTAATAAAAATACAATCCTGCCGGGCGTGATGGCACACACTTGTAATCCCAGCATTTGGGAGGCTGAGACCGGAGGATCTGGGTTCGCGGCCAACCTCAGCTACCTAGTGAGGCATTCCGCAACTTAGTGAGACCCTGTTTCAAAATAAAGAATAAAAAATAGGGCTAGGTGTGTAGTTCAGAGGTAGAATGCCCCTGAGTTCAATCCCCAGTACCGCAAAAAAAATACAACCCTATTTTCTTAGTTTTAGGTTTTTCTTAAATAGCTGTATTCAAGCAAGCATTCAAGCACACACACACGTGTGTGTGTGTTTGTGTGTGCATGTGTGCACATGTGTGGGACTGGGGATTGAATTCAAGGACATTCTACTTCTGAGCTACACCCCCAGCCCAATTTTATTTATTTTGAAACAGGGTCTCACTAAGTTGCGGAGGGCCTCACTACTACTGTGTTACTGAGGCTGGTCTCCAACCTGAGATCCTCCTGTCTCAGCTTCCCAAATACTGGGATTTGCACCACCATGCCCTGCTTGAAATACATTTTTACCAACAACTAACACAAATGTGTTGGAGGTCATTGCTTTTTGTGTAAGATGCTAAGGCTTGTGTCTTCATCCATTCCTGTGACCCTCCCCAAAGACCACTGGGCCTGGATGCCGATGACTTGGCTTCCTGGGTGGGAGCTTTTGGCATCAGGACTTGATGGCTGGCCATTGGCACTTAGTATGTCTGTAACTGAAGGCTTTACTTGCTATCCCTGTTGTTGTAGGGAGAAGAGTATTTATTCTCAGCTTTTGCTTCCCTTCATCAGACAAGGTCCGTGTGCAGCAGTTCAGTTACGCTACTTCAGTCAACAGCCCTGTGGCATACGTTCAAGTGCAGCCTGTATCTCATCCACAGTCCTGGTCACTTTCTCCTCTGTCATTCTGAATGGCCTTGTTCTCCAGTCACTCATTCTGTGGTGATGCATCAACCTCTTCCTGCCTGTCAAATATTGCCATCAAGTAATATCCTTTGGTGACTATGTATCAGGGACTAGAATGTGTTGCTGTTGCCTTCTGAACCTTGGTAATTCTGTTGAACAGTAGAACCATAAGCCATTGTAGTGAGCAAGGCTTTGACCCAGATAAATGAAAATGTGTTCACTCTCTATAACTAAGTAGACTCGTTTACTTTAGGAAGATTTTTCAGTATCAAAAACTAAAACCCAAAGATATTTGGTTAACTCTCAGTTAATGACAACAACAAAATTAAATTCGGACAGCTCTTCTGACAGATTGCTTTTTTTGAAGGTATTGAGCATATAATCTTTTCACTTTAGCATCACATATAGTAATCACCAGGCCCTCGGCTAGCCGAATGCTTTGTAAGTATTATTCATCATGGATCACAGCAGTGGACACTGGAGTCTTGGAGAAGCCCTGATGCTGTCCCAGAGGATCCCATAACTCAAGGGGCACAGGTTCTCCTAGGAAGGGGGGTTGTAGATGACATGCAAAGTGGGCCAGTTCCTACACAGACTCCTGGGTCATTCATCTTATTGCCTGCTTCTCATGCCTCACAAACTCTGAGTCAGGTAACCAGCCATTTTGGCTTATATGGTACTGTGGGGATTCCTACGATGTAGGACTTGCAGCGCTGAAGCTAGAAAAGTCCTAGGCAAAGTAAGGTGAATTGGTTCCCAGGTCCACAGCAGGATCGGTTAGCAGAAAGGCATGTCAAAGCTACTGTCTTCAAAAAGGAGCAGCTCAGTCGGGTGTAGTGACGCACGCTTGTAATCCCAGCATTCAGGAGGCTGAGACTGGAGGATCCGGGTTCGAGGCCAGCCTCAGCTACCTAGTGAGGCACTCCGCAACTTAGTGAGACTCGGTTTCAAAATAAAGAATAAAAAAAGATAGGGCTGGGGGTATAGCTCAGAGGTAGAATGCCCTTGCGTTCAACCCCCAGTACTGCAAAAAAAAAGGAGCAGCTCTGTCTCCCTTGTGTTGTGCAAGGCCTGCTCACTATTCCCACCTGCTGGGTTGGGTGGCTGACTGTTGAGTTTCCCTTGGACCTGGGACTAGCATTGGCTAATGAGGTCCTGACCATGGGGCAGTATATCTTCTTGTCCTCCAGAGGCCTGTATCTGAAAGAACTTTGGCCCTTCTCCTGTCAGTGCTTGCTCTCTCGATGTGAGCATGCTCTGGATTCTGGGTGGCTTCCATTGGCCCCAAGGTTCTCACTATAGCCACCTACTTAGATTTTTCCTGACTGCTATGTCTTCAGTAGTAAGGCCTCTCTCCTAGCTGGAACTTGGGCCACAGCACATTAAGCCTTTTGCAGACCCCAGGGAAATAGGGACTCCTTTCCTCTTCTGGTTAACCCTGGTCATTTATCACATTTTAGCTTTGACCCTGCTTCCTCCTGGAAGCCTTCCATCATCCTCCCTGACTGGTGTAGGTGAGGTGCCCTCTTCTGTGCCCTCAGGATGCCCAGTACTTACTATGATTCGATATATGCCACCAAGGCAGAGTTGTCTGTATGACTTACTGTAGGCTCCTTGAGTAGAGGACCATATTTTGTTCTCTATTGTACCTCTAGCACCTTCCACTCTGCAGGTATATGGAAGGTACAAGAGAAACTTATAAGGAGCAGGATGGTGGAAGAACCAACCAACTACAAATTCCCTTCATCTACTGGTTGCTTTGGCCTTGTTTTGTGGCTTTGCTCTGTGGCTGAAGATCACTGCCCTAGTTCTACTTGGGAAATGAAGACACACTAGATCTTTCTAAAAAGAGCCAGCCTTCTCCATCTAGGGACCATCACCTAGTGTAGTTAGGTCTTAGTTTGTCCTGGAAGGCACTGGGGACTGTATGAAAACACTGTGAAATAGTCTACCCAAGATGTAAGGATTACATAAATATCAGGGGGGAGGTATAGGACCTGAGAGTATATTATGTAGGGCGGGAGCATCACTGTTATGTTTACTTGTGTATACATGTAATAAAAATATTTCTGGTCGGGGGTGGTAAGACATGCCTGTAATACAAGTTACTGGAGAAACTGAGGCAGGAGAATTGCAGGTGTGAGAGCAGCTAGGGAAATTAAGTGAGATATTGTTTCAAAATAAAATAAAATGAAAAGGTTGGAAATGGAGCTCAGAGGTAGAACACTTGCTTAGCATGCACAAGGTACTGGGTTCAATCCCTAGTGCCACCAAAAATAAAAAATAAATAATAAATAAATAAAATTTCTACTATAACAAGTATTTCAGTAAGATATGAAATCTTCTCAATTCTAGAGATATGATGACTCACAGGACATACTGTATTAAATTGTGAATTTTAGGTGTTTTTGTTTCATAATTTGCTCTAGAATATTTTTTATCTTTCCTTAGTTAGCATTAATCACTTCCTGTAAATTTTCCTGATATTAGGAAACAGATGTTCTGAATTTTTGTATGAGTTTTATCCAAATGCTGACCAAGATTTCAGTGTATGTGTGTGTGCCCACATGCGCACTCACGCACACTCTGATTTTTTGAGGCTTGAGTTATATCAGAATTTGCAATTAAAAGCATTACAGGTATATCTGCAGAATTATACAGATTTGTCCAAGGTTGGAAATATTTTGAGGCATTGTGTTTAATAAAGTTTAGTATTTTTTAGCTAATGTAGACTTCTGGCCTAAGGATGTGTTGGAACTGTCTCATGGTGGCATGCTCGCTTGCCAAAATACAGAGCAATATTGCAAAGAGCACACGGTTAATGCAACCTAGACTTTAATGCTCCTATTTTAATCAAACCATGACTTTTTTTAAAGCATTATCTCTTAATGATATAAAGTTCTTACATCTTTCTGTAAAGCACTGAACTGGCATAGGCTGCTAGACAATTTAGGAAATACAACTACTAATAAAAATGAAGTACAACCTATTTAGAAATACCTGTAATAGAAGGTAGAAAGTGGGAAAGTAGTGGAAATTCAGGGAGAGGAGTGGTTTCACTGATCTAATGCATGAGGAAATCCTTGGGAGAAGATGTAGTATTCATGCCAAGTGAAATAATACTAAAACAAAACTTAATTTCGGTCTAAGCTATTTAAATTATTTTACCTGCATAAGGATGGCCCGTTTTGTGAGCCATCATGTTAGTGGGCTCCCTAAATTCACTAACATTTCTTGAGAGCCTCCAGTGCAGCAGACCCTGTTGGTTCCCTGATCTGTTGTATACCAGTTTTCCAACAGGAAATGCTATAGAATTGGTACTCTGAAAAATAACCCATTTTGCACAAAATTTATCTCTTCATTTTACCTCACAAGATTCCTTTCACAAGGGGTCCCATGGTTTAAAGGAAGAGGGACTCAGAAGATGGTCTGGCTCAGCATCAGAATTCAAGGACTCTGCCCAAGGCACCTAGCCGGCCTGCATCCCAGTTTTCCTTGTTGTTCAGTGGGAATTTGTTGAACTCCCCAGCTCCCTTGCAAATATTGCTGTGAAGGTCAGAGTGGATCTAAATGGACTTTGAAAAGCAATCAAAAGCCAAACAGTTTGCCAAGAAGCAATGTCATACCTCATGAGGTTTAAACAAAATAGGGCTGTCATATATTATTTATTACATGCCATATAAGTAAAGAGATGGTTATCTTAGAATTGCAAAAGTTTGGAGATTATATTTGTAGCAAATACATATATTAACTGTTGATTATCATGAATTATAAGGAAGTCATTCAGATTCATAAGAAAAATATCAAGATCCTAATCCATGAATTAGCAAAAAATATAAACATTATCAACATCTATGCCCCAAACATAGGTGCAGCCACTTTCATTATTGTTCAAAGTAACAAATCATTAGCCAGATAAGGTGTCACTTGCTTGTAATCTTGGTTCTTAAAAGTCTGAGACCAGCTAGGCATGGTGGTGCATGCTTGTAATCCTAGTACTTGGGAAGCTGAGACAGGAGGATAGCAAGTAGTGAGACTCTCATCAAGCTGGTGAGACCCTGTTTCTAAATAAAAACAAAATAGGCTGGGGGTGTTGCTCAGAAGTAGAATGCCTCTGGGTTCAATCCCCAGTACCTCTCTCCCCAACACACACACAGAGTCTGAGACAGGAGGATGGCAGGTTCAAGGCCAGCCCTTGGTAACTTAGACTATGTTTCAAAATAAAAAATAAAAAGGCCTGGGAGTATATCTTAGAGGTAGAACACCTCTGGGTTCAGTCCCCAGAACCACACACACACACACACACACACACACATAAACAAACACAAAGTGTGTTCATCCTCACTAATTGTCTTAGAAATGCAATATAAAACAGCATTACCAATACTATTTTATGTATAAAATATGAATATCTTAAGAATCATTCATTATTTTGTTGATAGTATTATTAAATGTTAGTAAAAAAAAATTAGTAATTCTACTATTAGGATTCAAAGAAGCCAAAGAAATAAGATAAAGGAATGAAAAGGCTAAATCTTAAAGATATCCAGTGTGATTGTATTTATAATAATAAAAGCTGGTAATAACTTAAATATCCAGCATTAGGGGAGTGATTTAGGGACTTGTGGCATTCAACATAAAGGACTTTAAATATGTGTAGAAATATGCTACACAAAAATACTTAAAATTTAAAGTGAAATGAAAAAAATAACCATCATTCATGGAGTTTTTCTTACTGTCACTATGCTGACTTTTTTTTTTTCTTTTTATCCTTAAGCATCTGTTTGTAAAAAGGTATTATTAGTCCCATTTTGCACTTTAGGAAATTGAGGTTTAGAGATACATTGCCCAAGGACTTGCAACTTGTTCATTGAGGAGCCAGTATTCACTCTGTGTCTGTCTAGCTGTGAAGTCTACATTTATTACCAATGGAAATAAAGCAGCCAGAGTCATATAAAAACACTTATTTCCACTTGTAATCCCAGCATTCAGGAGGCTGAGACCGGAGGATCCGGGTTCGAGGCCAGCCTCAGCTACCTAGTGAGGCACTCCACAACTTAGTGAGACTCGGTTTCAAAATAAAGAATAAAAAAAAAGTAGGGCTGGGGGTATAGCTCGGAGGTAGAGTGCCCCTGAGTTCAATCCCCAGTACCGCAAAAAAAAAAAAAAAAAAAACCACTTATTTCTATCAAAAGTAATATGAGTATATAGACATTGGCACTAAGATGGTGGGAATATGAATGAATTCCAAAGAAGTTTGCTCTCTTGTTAAAGCTGTCCCTGCTCTGTCAGTAGCGACATGGGAAAAAAGATGTTGAGAGTAATATTTCATTTTATTGTTTACTCTTCTATTGTGTCCTCTTAAAGTTTGACAAAATAGGAATGTATGTACATTTTTAAATTTTCACACCCACTTTGGTATTATCAAAATATATTCCCCTTCAATTTAATCAATATATTGAGAGCAGACATCACCTGCTCCTCAATTAAGAACAGAATTTTTAGCCTGTGGATTAAGAATGGTGACCAGGTAGAAGAGTCTCTCCTGATGAACAGCCAGACCAGCTCTTCCAGCTGGAGCCATTCTTGAGGTGGAGATAATGGGGTGGTGCCAGTTGGTTAAAGTAGGCCAGCTCACTCTCTCGGGTGTGCCATCCCTGGGACAGAAGCCCTGCGCAGTGGGGTAAAATGTCAGCCTTTTGCTCCCTGCTCTCTTTTTAGCTTTGGAGCTCAAGACTTAATTTGTGATTCCTTGACACATATGGCATTGCTTTATAAACTCAGCATCTCTGCCAACATCTAATAACAGAGTTCTCTGATGGACTTAAAGCATAGGGTGTATTTTTTTTTTCAACTTTGCCTCACCTTTGTAAAGCTTCTACCTCTCTTCACTTCACTAGGGTCCTTTATGTGTGTCAGAAAACCCTTTTACATCTGTTTTGCCATTTGAGATAGCATTATATCAGAATTTGCAAGTGAAAACAAATAGACCTCAGTAGAGAATTGTGGAGGTGTCTCCAGAGCCAGAAACTTTCTCCTGCATGTTTCTCAACGAAGCCCATGCAGGGTCACCCCTCAGTGTGTAGGTGGAGGAAGAGAGGCACACATAAGTGATTTGCTTAGAGTCACTGGTAGTGAGGACAGAGCTGGAAGCCAGGCCTGGAAATCCAGAGTTCACTCCACCTTTCCCCACAATGCCTGTATTAGGGTTTGGTTTGGTTTGGTTTTTCTAGAGAACTAAAGTGAGACTAGAAACAAATATGTACAGGCAAATCAGAATCCAGTTGCCATGTAGAGCTCAAGATCTCCCAGGGCTATGATTTTATATTATAATTGCAATAAACTTTGCAGTAACGAAAGGGATCCAAAAGGTTATCATTGCACATTCTAGACAAGCCCTGTTCAATACAACTTTTTACATGGTAGGAACATACCTGTGCTGCCTCATGCAGTTGTGGTTCATGGGACTAGGGCATGGGATTTTTAAATGTATTTAATTTAAATGTAAACACCCACATTTGCTAGTGGTGGCTACCACATCAGACTTCTTAGTGCTTCCTGACACCTCCCCTTGGGTGTCTAGACCAAAGCTAACCAGGTCAGATCAGAATTCTTGATTTTCTTCCTTGTTCAACCTGTTTATCTCCCTGAGTAAATGAAGTCATCATTGACCCACTTGCTGGAGAAGAAAAAAAAAAAATCCTAGGTTTTATGCCCCACATCCACTTCCCCAGCAAATGCCAATTGTTTTACTTCCAGAAGTCATAGTGAATCCATCTACTTCTCTCCACCTCTCCTGCTACCATCTTCGGCTGCTCACCTGAGCAGTCAAGTGAGTTCAGAGCTGGCTACCACTGGCCTGCTGCTGCCTCTTCAATGTGACCTTGCATGTGCTAGGCAAGCATGCTACCACTGAACTACATTCTAGCCCCTCTTCTTTTATTTTTGGGGGAGATAGGGCTTCACCAAATTGACCTCAAACTTGCAATCTTCCTGCTTTAGCTTCCCGAGTAGCTGGGATTACAGGCGTGCACCACTGTGCCTGGCTGAAATGATTTACTTCTTTTTATATGTGTTTATTTCTTGTCTCCCATTATAGTGTAAGGGCAAATTAAGAATGTTGTTCACAGGGTGTGGTGGCGCATGCTTGTAATCCCAGCATTCGGGAGGCTGAGACCAGAAGATCCGGGTTCGTGGCCAGCCTCAGCTACCTAGTGAGGCACTCTACAACTTAGTGAGACCTGGTTTCAAAATAAAGAATAAAAAATAGGGCTGGGGGTATAGCTTGGAGGTAGAATGCCCCTGAGTTCAATCCTCGGTACCGAAAAAAAAAAAAAAAAAAAGAATGTTGTTCACCTGTTCATTTCTGTATCTCTAGCACCTATAACCATGCATAACTTGCAACATAATTTGTACTCAGTAAACCTTAATAAACCCCAATAATAGCCAAATTAATGTTATTATTTATTATTATCATGGAAGGAGATGAGAAAGTTAGAATCAAACTACAGATTTACAGTTTGTTTGTTAATGACAGATGGTGCTGATATCCATGTACCTGGGAAGCTGGTTCATGGATATGATTTACATTCTGGATGCAGTGGGAAAAGGGAATTGTATAGCTGATTGTATCTGTCTGTGAGTGGTAGGCTGGGCCACTGGTTTGGTACAATCTCTAAGGAGCCAGAAAAGCTCCTCCTCTCCCTAGAGGGCTGTGTATGTCCCAGATCTTGAAACTTTTGTCTTTCCCGCTGTTAGAGAAAGAGGAAAAGTATCCTTCTACAAGGTCACTTTTCATTAGTCATCTGAGAGGAGTTTAGATAGTAATGGAAAGAAACATAGCATAGAATTCCAGGGCAAAGATTGTCTAAGTCACAAGGCCACTAAAGGAAGTTCTTCGATGTGTGTCTTTTCTGGCATTCTTTTATACTCACCAGTCAGGACCATTGGTATGCTGTTATGTAGGTGTGTTATACAGAGTAGAACGAAGCTGATGAACTTGTTGGAGTTGTGATGAAGTTGGCTAGCCTCTGAGTTGCTCCTGTGCCCTCCATTACTGAACAGGCCTAGAAAGTAATCATCACCTTGATCCTGGCTGGATTTAGAAGACAAGGTTAAAGCTTGTTTGCTGAAATGCATATTCGAAGACTCTTTACTCTGATGTGGTTTTTTTGATATTTGTTTGTTTGTGGCACTGGAAGTTGAACTCGGAAGCATTCTACCTTTGGGCTATACCCCCAGCCCAATTTTATTTCTTATTTGGAAACAGAGTCTCACTAGGTTGAAGAGAGTCTCACTGCTTGTTGAGGCTATCTTTGAACCTGTGATCCTCCTATCTCAGCCTCCCAAGTACTGGGATTACAGGCGTGCACCACCACACCTGGCTTTTGATATGTTATATCAGGCCCCATTTTATAGCCCTGTCTCCCATCCTGCTGGTGCTTTTCCAGCATTTTCCTGTGTGTGCCTTTACTGAGCATCTACTATGTACTGAATACCTTGTTAGGTCTTGGAGACACAAAGATGAGTTAGCAGGATGGCTCTCATCCATCAGGGAATTCTGCAAATGGGGGAGCAGAAGGACGAGTACACGAAAAACTGAAACAGGTGCTACTTGAAGTAACAGGAAATGTGAGGGCAATTAGAGTAGAAAGTAATGGACCTGGTTGGAGGCAGGTGAGGGGTAGACACCCAAGGGGAGGTGTCAGGAAGCACTAAGAAGTCTGATATGGTAGCCACCACTAGCAAATGTGGGTGTTTACAAAACCAGCTTTAACTATTATCAGCAGCCACGCCACATAATTGTCAACTGAATCTAGTGAATACTGCCACCACAGGGTTGCAGGGTTGAGGAAGTTCACTTCCCAGAGGTGGTGATTTTTGAACTAAGACATGAAGACAAGCTGATACTGTGGGGAAAGGACGTTTAGCAGAGAACAGAGTGTGCAAAGGCACAGAGGAGGGAGAGTGGAGGAGACATTTAGAGTACTGTGAACAGCTCTACATGGTTGAAGGACAAGATGCCTACAAGGAATGATAGGGTTAGGGAGAGGCAGGCAGGAGGTCAGGGAAAATTTTCTAGGCTGAGGAGCTTGGACTGGATCATAAGACCTAGGGGAAGACACAGAAGGGTTTCCAGCAGGTTCAAGCCTTGCCATGTGTGACCAGGTGGCAGCACCCTACAGTGGCCTCAGCCTGTGGACTGTGATTCTGCAGTGTCGCTCACCAGCTGACCAGTCTCCTTCCTGTGTGATTTGGGCAGGCAGCTCGTGTGTGGATCTGATTTTGCTCACTGAGTGTGATTTTTTTTTTTTTTAAGGAACCCAATGGGTTAATAAAATGAAAGGATATGTTTTCTTTCTCCCCTTTTTTTTTTTTTTCCCAATAGGGGATTGAACACAGGAGTACTCTACCACTGAACTACATTTTCAGCCCCTTTCTAGTTTTTGTTTTGAGACAGTCTTGCTAAGTTACCCAGACTGGCCTTGAACTTGCAATTCTCCTGCCCCAGCCTCTTGAGTAGTTTGGATTACAGGCATGAGGCACCACACCTGGTGAAAGGAATGTATTCACTTAATTCTTGTCTACTTGACCTCCCCCCCCCCTTTACTAGGGATCAAATTCAGGGGCATTCTACCTCTAACCTATACCCCAGCCCTTTTTTTTTTTTTTTTTGAAACAGGGTCTTGCTAAGTTGCTGAGACTGGCCTAAACCTGAGGTCCTCCCAGATCAGCCTCTCAAGTATTGGGATTATAGTAGGCATGAACTGCTGGCTCTGTCTACTTTACTCGGCCTGTCTTAACCACCCAGCCCCACTGAAACAGATGGAGGGGTCAGTGTCTTATAGATCCCTTGGAGAGTCTGACAGAGGCCATAGGGAAGGTCCTTGGACAAGTCAGAGAGAGGAGCTTTTTCCAGAGAGCATACCATAATCTCTCTCCAAGACGGCCCCAGGCCACTGTAGTCTTTGACCCTGGGCCTGCTTGTGGTTTTCCTGCTCCCACCCCAGATTGTTTTTAATTTAATTTGCCAGCAACTCTGCCATCTGCTGTCACTGCTATTATCTAACCTATTATCTAACCGTGTTATCATGAGAGCAGACTTGGATCATTTCATGGTTATAATTAAAACTGAAAGTAATGATCTTATTTTGAACTGTTCAAATTTGATTGAGTGTAGTGGCTAAGAGCATGGGCTCTAGAGGTAGACTGTCCCCATCTCATGACCTTGTGGCTTAGCCTCTCTGTGCCTCAGTTTCCTCATTACAAAGTGGGAATGCTGCTGGATACCATAGTGCAAGCCTGTAATCCCAGTACTTGGGAGGCTGAGACAGGAGGGCTGTAGGTCTGAGACCAGCCTCAGAAACTTAGCAAGACCCTCAACAACCTAGCAAGACCTTGTTTCAAAATAAATAAATAAATAAATAAATAAATAAATAAATAAATAAAAGGGCTGGTGGTGTCGCTTAAAGGAAGAATGACCCTGGGTTCAATTCCTAGTACTACACACACAAAAGTGAGACTACTGGTCTACTTACCACGTAAGGTCATTGTGAGGAGATTATTAAAGTAACAGGGAGAGGAACAGGTCCTTACACATAGGAAGTGCTGTGTATTTGCTGTCGCTACTTTATGATTTTTGTTAAAATGACACCATGAAGCCGGGCGTGGTGGCACACGCTTGTAATCCCAGTACTTGGGAGGCTGAGACGGATGATCCATGTTCGCGACCAGCCTCAGCTACTTAGTGAAACCCTCCACAACTTAGTGAGACCCTGTTTCAAAATAAAGAATTAAAAATAGGACTAGGGGCATAGCCCGGAGGTAGAATGCCCATGGGTTCAATCCCCAGTACCACAAAAAAAAAAATGACACCATGAAATGGATTACGGGGAGAAGGAAAATAAGTGACCAAAATCTCCATGTATACTGGACTTGCTTTGGATCCTTGCCAGTGCCTGAAGGCCAAGAACTTGTTCTCTAGAGCTGTGCTATCCAGGGTGTAGCCAGCCACGTGTGGTTGTTCAGTGCTTGCAGGGTGGCTAGCTTGAGTTCAGAGGGACTAGATCTTCAAGGCTCAGTATAGAAAACAGAGGCAGGGGAGGAAATGAGGAGATGGACGTCAAAGGATGTAAAATAGCAAATGTGTAGGACTAGCCAGTCTAGAGATACATTGTACAAGTGAGGACCAAAGTTAACAAAATTGCATTGTATTAGGGACTTTTGGTACACAAGTAGATTTTAACTGATCTTGTCACCAAAAAAAAAAAGTAACTGAGATAATAGCTATGGTAGCTATGGTAATCCACTTCACTGAAGTAAATAAATATATTTGTGTATGTATGTGTGTATATATATACATATATATTGATTATATGTTAAATGATAATATTCTGGATAAATTCTGCTATGTTAAATATGTTATTAGAGTGAATGTTATCTGTTTCTTTTCCCTTTTTAAATGTAGTTACTAGAACATTTAACACTGTATATGTGACTTACAATATCTTCAAATAGTACTACTTGCAGCTCACCATTATCAGGAAGACACAACTTTGTGGTTATTTACATGATCAGGTGACCACAAAAGCCTGGTGTGATCCGCCTGTGGTCCGTGAAGTTAAGCGGGACCGGTAGTTTTTAACTGGCTCCACAAAGGGAGCCATGGCTTGTCCCTAGCAGAAGGACGGTGAAGGGCCAGGCCAGAGCAAGAGCTGAGGAAGCTTCCGCTGACTTGGAGGGGTTTGGACAAAAACACTACCATTTATAGTTACATTGGCTCAGACTTTCAGCACTCCCCAAAGTAGATGAGAGAATGCTCTCTGTTTGGGAAGTCGAAATATGTAGTCAGGGGGAAAAAAAAAAATCCCTATTCCATTAGGAGCCAGAGAAAAGCTTTGTTAATCTTTAACTAAAAGAATAAGTAGTCAACATTATGGCAGTTACTTGGGATCCGAAGCGTACCCTTTCCAACTGTGATTTACTTATGGAATGTTTGTTTAATTCTATTTCAGATTCATCCTACCACTTAAAACCTGAAAAGATTGGACCACACAAGGTCTTACTGGTAAGTTCCCTTTCATGATTAAAACTAAGTGACGATGTGACATTATTTTTGAAATGATATTCACGCTTCTAAGTTAGCTGCATCCTTACTGGTACTATGACTAGATGTCTATTTATTTGCACTTTTTTTCCTCTCCAAAATGATTTACAATGTTTCCATGCCTTAAAAAAACAGAGCAGTAAAAGATCAGGGGCAGGAAAGAGATCCATGATTATATGCCAAATACTATTAAAATAAAAAGCTTTTTTTTTTTCTTTTGATAATGAAACTGTTTCCAGGTCCCTGTTGATGGTCTGCTTGCTTCAAGCAGTATCCAAAACAACGGTTTCTTCAGCCAAGGAATTCAGACAGTCCCTTGCAGTGTGTTGTAATGAAAATTGGCTCAAACCTCCAACATATTAGAGCTGAATCTTTCTTATTGCTCTACTTTTTTCTTTCGTCTCACATAAATGCGATTATTGTGAATTAATGATTCTGCAATGGTAGAAAACAACCTTCAAAGCTAGGAAAGTAAGGTGCTTTTTAAGTGAAAAAGTTTCTCAGGCTTCATGTGGCATCACTCCCTGATATTGCAGCTCTACTGTTAATTGTGATGTGTATCAGTTAGTTCTTGCTGCATAACAAACTACCCCAAAATTTTAATTATTCAAAATAACAATCATTTGTTACCTCCCAATTCTGTGGGTTAGTGATTTGGGCTAGACACAGTTCTGATTCATCTACTGTCAGCTGGGACTACTCAGATGTCAGATCCAGGTTAGCCAGGCTTTCTCCTGGCAGTCAGCTGAAATGATAACAATAGTTAACACCTGGGCGTCATCGCCCTTCAGGTTACTCTTAGTTGGTTGACATGGTGATTGAGCAGGGCATTGAGGGAGACAGAAGTATACCGAGGTCGAGGCTCAGAACTAGCACAGCAGGTCTTCCACTTTACTCTGCTGGCTAAAGCAAGCTGTATGGCTAGCCTGGATACAAGAGGTGTGGAAGGTATGGATATAGATGCTCCCCTTGGTGCAGGTTGCTGCAGAATCACATTGCAAAGAACGTGGATGCAGGCGGGAGAAGAATTGTGGTCCTTTTTGCCATCTACCCTGGTATTTTATCAGTCACAAGAAAAACCGCTGTGTAGAAGGAAGCAGGCAGAGACAGTGGGAAGTTTTGGGTTAGACTCCATCCTATAGCCTGTCCTTTCACCCCATTCTGAGGGCCAGCACCCTAGAATCCATCACACTCTTAGCCATCCAGCATCTCAGGCAGTTTATCCAGGTGGGCTCACCAGGGCCAGACTCCTACCTTCCAGACCTCCCTCCATTCTGCACAGCACTGCCACACTATCTCACTATCTTGCAGGCTGTTCCATCTCTGCTCAGAAGCCATCCCTGCCTCCCTCTGTTGCACCCATCACACCAGCCTGGTCTCTCCCTGGCTCCTCCACCCTCACCATCAGCCCATTCTCTCGTGCTCACTGCTGCTATTCCCTTTATTTTTGCCAGACTACCCTGCTCATCATCTCCCATCTCATTCTGTTCACCCCTTCTCTACCTGAAAATCTTCCTGTTTTGCAAGGTCCAGTAGAATCTTCCCTCCTCCAGAACATGGCCTAACTCCTGCCGTCTGTGAGCTCACTCGCTCCCACCAGCTTTCAGAGCCAAACAGTGTTCTCTGTGGTTCACTCTTCTGTTTCCTTGTCTCGCCTTACTTCCTCAGTTGTTTTGTTAGCTCTGTGAGAGCAGAAGTACCTTGTACCCAGCACAGGACTGAGAGCACAGCAGGTACTTGGTTGTCCAGGAGGCAGCATGGACCCTACAGTCTTTCTCCCACCAGCAGCTCTGCAGAGCCTCATGAGGCACCTGCTAAAATACAGATTCATGGGGCCTCTTCCACTGGGCCCTGCACATTCATTAGATCTGTGGTGGGTCCCTGGGGTCTTAAAACTGTCACATAATTCTGACACAAGGCTCTGCGGTTGGCAGCCACTTGTTATAGAAAGAACAAGAAGTTTATACAAGGCCTGGCATTGAGCCCAGCTCTTGGACCTTACAAACTCAACTTTTCTGGGCTACAGTTGTCCCATCTATAAAATGGGAATAATAGTGAACTCAGTGATTACTAGGAAGATCAAAAACGGTAACATATGTAAAAGTGCCTTGTATGCCATAAAATGTACTTAAAATGCATTGTGGATATCTGGCTAGCCAGTATTATGGAAAGGGCACTTGTCTACGTGGTAGGAGGAATAGGCAGTGAGTGGCTGAGAGCTGGGATTAGCAGTTAGAGCAGCAGCAGTAATAATTAGTATCTGCTGTTTGTTGAGTGCTGATCATGTGCCAGGCATTGTGCTCACAGGAGGATTCCATGTCCACTTGCATCAGTGCCATTTTTACAGTATATTCCACCATAAGTGAATTATTCCTGCAGTTTTTGTACTCTTCAAAATACCTAGTTAAGAGCTGGGTATTGTGGCACACGCTTGTAATCCTAGTACTTGGGAGGCTGAGATAGGATGATCTCAGGTTCGAGAATAACCTCAGCAAATAGTAAAATTTTTATCAACCTAGTAAGACCCTGTTTCAAAATAAAAATAAAATAGGGCTGGGGGTGTGGCTCGGAGGTAGAATTCCCCTAGGTTCAATCCCTAGTGCCACCAAAAAATAATAACAACAATAATAATAATAATAAATAAAACCTGTTTAAAATGTACCTGTTTTTGAATGAGAAAGGGCGTTGAGTTGTTATCAACTGTGTTAGTCAGTTTTGTCATTACTTCAGTCAAAATAACTGACAAGAACAATGTGGAAGAGGATAAATTTATTTGGCTCATGGTTTCAGAGGGTCAGTCCATGGTTGGCAAGCTCCAAGACAGAAATATGATGTCAGCAGAGCGTGGCGGAGGACAGCTGTTCAGCTCGTGGCAGCCGGGAGGCAGAGAGAAGCAGCAGCCAGGGACAAAATATAGTCCCCAAAGCCATGCCCCTAGTGACCCATCACCTCTACTCACTCCCCACCTGGCCGCATTACCACCCAGCAAATCCATTCACGCTATTAGCCCGTCAGTGGATTAATCCATTAACGAGGCTAGAGCCCTCATGATCCAATGACCTCACCTCTGAATGTTTCCACATTACCAACACCTGAGCTTTGCTCAGGGACATTCCATAGCCAAACCATGACATCACCCTATGACAACTTACACTCAAGTACAAGGTCCTGCAGAGGTGCAAGAACTGTTAGTTTAGTAGAAAAGTTGAGATAGGACAGCAGCTGATAGTACTAAAGACAGAGTAGGTATGGGTGCCCAGGGATGGACCCGAGGAAGGGGGTAAGATGGATGGAGAGCGGGAAGGGGAGGGAGAGGGGGAGGAGTAGGATGTTTGCTGACACAGCAGTTTAGCCCAGGGATATTCCTGGCCCAAGGCCCTCACATCACCCTCAACCTGCTCAGCAGGAGCTTCCCCATGGCACCTGCCACAGCAGGGAGCATCTGTGATATGGCCTTCTGCTCACCATCCGGGGCGTTCTATTTGATTACTCTTGATCTAGTCCATGTGCCTGTCTTCTGTCATGTTGTTTCAGGTGGCTTTTAAATTCCCATATAATCTAATGAGATTCGGGAAAATAAGGAAGGAAATGTGGGGGAAGGACGATAGGATGGCATCAGAAATAAGATTAAGTCCTAGCGTGCCGTGGGAGCCTGTTCATTTGTAAGCAGGTGCCACAGTCTTACTCCTGAGCTTCTAAGCAGTCAATACCAGAGGAAAATGATGCTCAGTAAGCAATTTACAGTGGCCAGAAGATAAGAACACTCCAGTGATTCAGAAGAAGCAAGGTTAAGACAGGTGCAGTGGTCCATGCCTATAATCCCGGGATTTGGGAAGCTGAGACAGGAGAATGGCAGGTTTGAGGCAAGCCTTAGCAACTTAGGGAGAGTGTAGCTCAGTGGTAGAACACTCCTGGATTCAATCTCTAGTATAAGAAGAAAAAGGAGGAGGAGAAAGAGAGGAAAAGAGGAGGAGTAGGAGGAGGTTTATTCCTGACTCAAGACTTGGGGTGATTTCTTCAGAGTGCTCACAGAGGGGATAACCAAAGGGTAGCACAGCATCCCCACAGGAAGTGTCATACTGATGGCTGCCTTCAGTGTGGGTGAGGATGTCACACCCAGGTGCAGTGCAAGGACAGCCCTTACCAGTCCAGGTGCCTATTCGTCCAATGGCTTTACTTCGTCGGAGGGTGGAATGCACTAGTTCAGCTGGAACAGCAAGCACATGACTCTGTAGCCCCCTCCCCTGCCGCCCTCAGGATGGCCTTCACAGACTGGCAGGGCTCTCCTGGTGCTGAGCCTTGGCATTTGGCCATGGTCCAGGTTTGGCCACATGAGTTAAAATCAACTTACCATCTTTGTTCTAGAAGAGTAACAGACACCTTTCCGTGGCTACTCTGTGAATTCTATTTCTCTCACTTCCCAGTCATTCAAGGTTACACCTCCCTCTGCAGAGCAGCTTTTCCCAGGGTTTACCCTGACGCTGTCTTCTCTGACCCAGGTGGCACTCTTATTTTTCACCACATGTGTCCTTCTGTCTGAGCCTCATAACTCCAGGACATCTCTTGTACTGGAGCCTTTAGTACATTTTGGGGGCAGTTTGAAAAGATTATGGGAATTGACTCCCAAGTGTGTTTGATGGTAGCAAGCTATAAACTGTGCTACCACTGCCCACTTCTCTTCTCCAGGTCTGCAACTTTAGTATTTATCACAGGAGGTAGCACTTGCTGATAGCAGCACAATTAAGAATTGTTGGAGCAGAGCATGGTGGTGCATACCTGTAAGCCCAGTGTTTGGGAAACTGAGACAGGAGGACCGCGGGTTCGAGGCCAGCCCCAGCAACTTATTAAGCAAGACCCTCAGGAACTCAGCGAGACTCTGTTTCAAAATAAGGAATAAAAACAGCTGGAGGTATAACTTGGAGGTAGAATGCCCCTGGGTTAAATCCTTAGTCCAAAAAAAAAGAAAGCTGGGCCTAGATTTTTTTGTAGGAATGTCATAGGAAGAAGCAATGTTTAATTCAGGCAGGTTTGTTATCAGAGAGAAGTCCAGAATTCCAAAAGGACTACTCCTGAAGGGGAATTCCCTTTGGGACTTTAGTTTCCTTTCAGGCAGGTTTATTACTTAGAGTGATTTGGATAGCAATCTATAAAAGGCCAACTTAAACTAGTTTTTTGACTTACATGATTGTTGTGTTTGTGCTGCATGGGCTTCAGGCACAGCTGAATTCAGAGGCTCAAAAGATACAGCCAGGCACCCCCCCCACACACACACACACACACTGGACTCATCAGCTTCGTTCGCAGGCACACTGTCCCTCACCAGGGTGGCAGAGGCCTCTGTCAGCACTCGTCACTGTTCTTGTGGCTGTGAGTTTAGATGAGGAGGGTGCCTCTGTGCCACAGTCCTAACAGTAGCACTGAGGAGGCACCGTAATTGGCCCAGCCTAGGTCGCCTGCCTGAATCAGCATGACCAGAGTGGACACTAGACAGTGAGCAGCATCTCTGCGGTCAGGACTTGTTCCTGTGTTCCGTGAAGGGTGGCAGATCCCACCAGTAACTCATAGAATGAGTTCCCTACACAAAAAGGAGGGGGGGGGGGTATTACCAAAAGAAGAAAGCAGGGAAAGAGAATGCTGCACAGGGAAAATTCCCAGGTACCAGAGTCCACTGGTTTAAAAATTCTTAACTTGGAGTCCATTAAGCTTGAAAGGCTGGAAATTGAAGTGAGCCTCAGTGGCACTGACTACCTACCTCAAGTTTAGTGTCATGACCCAGATCACCAATAGCAAGCAGGGGGCAGGGACAGGGGTGGAGGTCCACTGCAGGGTCTGGCCAGCAGCTCTGGGCCTGAGGACCTCACATTGCAGCCAAAAGATCTACAGGATCTTTCTTAATCCAGGGGCAATGACTGGGCTTCGGTGAATCATGAACCTTCCATCATTATTCACAAAAGTGTGCACCCGCACATTCTGACTAGAGAAAGGCATCTTGCTTCCCATCCATTCCTCCATGGAGTCGGCGGCCCCCCACCCCTGAGGAACCCTTGCTTCAGTTTTCGACTTGGCTGGCTTGGCCTTGTCTGTTGGTCTCTGGTCCTGGCTCACCTGGCGAAGTTTAGTATCCATGGTAAACACAGCTCTTGACGGAGCACAGCAGTGATGTCAATGGCTGAGCATGTTGCATTAAATTATATGTTGAGGTTATCAGACTGATGTGGAAATGTTTCAGGAACATGGTTGCCATTTACTTGATGCTCTGGGCTAAGCACCTTGTGTGTTTTATCTGCACCATGTATTCAAACACAGGACTCTAATTCTCAGAAGCTCAGATCTGTGACAGCCCCACCTGCTGGGACCAGCTCCTTCCAGCTGCCTCTGCTCTTTCTCTTTCTCCCCTGTCTGCTGTTATGAGTCTTCTTCTTCATCTTTCCACCCACAGATGATAGAATCCTAGCATCCCCAAGTTGGAAGAGACCACTATGATTATGCATATAGTTCAGTGGGTTTCAAACTCTGCTTTTGTTTTGGGTTTTTTTTTTAGGGGGGGAGTGTTGTTTTTGTTCATGTTTTTAGCTCAGGGACTCCCGAGGAAAAGAGTAAGCAGGACCCAAGTCCCTGGTCCATTTCAATCACAAAGGTTCTTCAGAAACCCACTCATCTGGGAGAACACAAGAGTTCGGGGTCAGATGTCAGATGAGGTCACGTACAGGCTCTGACCATGCTGCTTACCTGCCTGTGTAACCCTGGGCAAGTTGCCTAACCTCTCTGCACCACAGTTTTCTTTCTCTATGAAAGGAGTAAAAAAATACCTGCCTCGTGGTGGAGTCGTCAGGAGTGATGAATGAGGTAATGTCTGTGGAGCGCTTGGCCTGGTGCCTGGCACACAGTCAATGCTCAGCAAAGGTTAGCTGTAACTAGTCCACTGTGCAACATGCGCATGAGCCATAATTAAGCCACAGCTGGATGCTTGTCTCTCTCACTTCTGTTCAAGTATATTCAGTCAGGTGTGTTTCTCCCAGTTTCCTGGTGACTCTTAGGCAATAAAAACTCCTGAGCCCACTTAAAGCCAACCCCGCTGCCCCCCCTCCATGAATGAGCTCATGTGCATGCACATTCATTTGGAAATCTACAATGCCCTCTGCCCTCTGGTCTATAACCGGTGCCTGTTCATTCAGGGGGAAGCCTTCCCTCCGTCCTGTCCTCTTGGAGGGCCACCTCCTCTTCTAGCTACCCAGCAACTGTGAGTCACGCCTGGCACTGAACCCTCCGGAGCCTGACTGGCAAGGAGAGGGGACCCCCTGTGCTCGCTCCTGACTCCTTCCATGTCTTTCTCCACAACCTCCTGCTGGACCTTTCTCCCTGAGTCTCCATTCACACCCTCTCTGGGGGCCTGTCACTCTCAAGCTCAGGCGCCTGGGTACCACCCGTTCTGAGGAGACGCAGCTGGCGTTCCTTCAGTCCCCCATGGGCAAGGGGCACAGCCACCTGCCCTGCTGCCTTAGGCAGCCTTAGCCCCCTCTCATATTTTGGTTCCTCAGGCAGATGTTGCATACCAGTCCCCCTGTCCTGGAACCCAGGACACACACAACAAGCCGTCCAAAGGCTGCTCTTGAAAACCCCTTTCCTCTGGGCTTGAGACACAAGGCCAGTCTCCACCCCCCACCCCAACCCATCTCGGGGCTCCAGGGGTCAGAACATTTCCAGGGAATCTTCCTCACAGGATCCTCCTTCCTTCCACTCTCCTGACCTGTTGGTAGCCTCTTACAGGCCCTGGAGCCAGCTAGGTCAGCTTCTTAGAAATTTCCATGGGTCCTGGCTTTGGAATTTCCCATCAGTTGCATCTTGATGCCGCAGTGGAAACTTCCACTTTAGCATCTTGTTAGATTCACTCTTAACCCCTGACCCAGCACAAGAAACTCCTCTTCAACACCCTAGAAGTGGTTCTTCACCCTGTGCTTGAAACTCATCCAGGTATGGGGAGCATGCTCTCTCCCTCGATCCCTCCCTTTCTTCTCTCTGCCTCCCACCTTCCCTGCCTCCCAAATCAGTGCGGTTGTAGGGAAGATGCTGCTGCTAGTAAGCCAAACCTAGCTTCCAGTAAAATTCTCTTTGAGGGGATCAGAAGTGAGTGTGTGTGTGTGTGTGTGGTGGTGTCGCACATGCATGCTTGCACCTTGTTTGAGAAAGTGGTCCTGGATGGGAGGTTTCCAAAATGAGGCTCAGATACCCTGTTCTCTAAGAACAGAGGGAAGCCTCTGACCTGTGTCTGGGTCCATTTTCTCTTACCTGCATACCAAAGTGCACTTGATATGACCTCCACAGAAAGCCAGCGCATATTTAGAAGCTGTGCTCAATGACCCTTTCTCATGCTCAGGACCCTGACGTCGCTCCTCTTGATCTGAGAACTGATTTGCTGTGCTTCATAGGGGCATTTAGATCAGGGCTCCTTGCAAAGCTTGTGAACTCTGCAAAATCAAGCCTGGCAGAATGTGCCTCACCTTGATCCCAGGACCCCTGCGCCTCTACTGCATTTGCAGCTTCCTTTCAAGGCTCAAGTGTCCTTTGGAGCAGCAGATGTTTCTGCATTCTTTGGCTCCAACACTTCAAGCTCAGCCTCTCTGCCAGTGTGCCCTCCTTTGTCATTTGCAAGTTGGGTCCCAGAATAATTAGATCACTCTCTGTTCAGGCCCCCACCCATAATGAAGGCAGATACTCAAATGGACAAATGTCACATACTAGCAAGATGCTTGGGTCAGCTAAAGTCAGAGTCACTTTGGGGACAATGGTCTAAGAATGAATTGAATCCATTCCATCATGGACTGGTTCCCTTCACAAGACTAAACGTTCTGTATAAGGATGTGAACCATGGTTTCTTATTGGCTGTTGACAAAGATGGCGGGATATAGGGCTCTCCCTCCTTTCCCCTCCTGCAGACCCCTTACATGGGCCTCATGCCCAGACGATGTTGGAATCAGAAGCTCAGAAGGCAGAACTGATCTCGCCTTGGACTGCTGACCTGTCCACTGGCCTGAAAGCACAGAGCAGTTTCCATTTGGCCACTCAAAGGTCAGGATGCATGCATGAAATAACTAGCAGGCCATGAACTACAACATGCTTTCTACTGGGTATATTTTACAGTAGGGAGGCAGTAATGTATGTAGACAGACTTTTCCTCAGCTACAGTGACACTTTAGACAGATTGGCTGAGCCTTGGTTTCCTCATCTCTTAAATGGAGGAAATGCCATTTATCTCACAAGATATTTATATTAGAGGAAACAGCATAGTTCAAGAGCTCAGCACAGTGGTGTGCTGTGCAGAATGCATTCAATAAATCATAGCTATTACTAATTGCATTTTGTGACCATTTCTAAAAACTTTTAAAGCCTTTTTAAAAAGTAGCCCAATTCTCCAGCAACAGTTTCTTTTTTAAGTCAAATAGGAATTCGAGATAAAATCAAAATATGGCAGATACCTGCTCTTAAAAAAATAACTATGCTAGCTGGGCATGGTGGCACACACTTGTAATCCCAAGTGTAATCTCAGTACTTGGGAGGCTGAGACAAGAGGAGTACAGGTTCACAGCTAGCCTCAGCAATGTAGTGAGGCCCTCCACAACTTAGTGAGACCATATTTCAGAAATAAAATGCCCCTGGGTTCAATCCTCAGTGCCATAAGAAAAGAAAAAAAAAAAAAAGTGCCTTGCAAAAGTCACAAGTTTGTTTGTTTTTTGTTTATTGTTGTTGTTGTTTGGGGTGCTGGGGATTGAACTCAGAGGCATTCTACCTCTGAGCTACACTCCCAGCCCTATTTTTTATCTTTTAAGTTGTGGAGCGCCTTGCTAAGTTGTGAGGTTGGCCTTGAACCTGTCTCAGCCTGCCAAGTACTGTGATTACAGCCACCACACCCGGAAGTTCACTTGTTCTTTACAGTAGAAGTTTTGGTTACAAAGGCTGCATGGCATAGGGGCTGAGATGAGGCTCGACCTGCCCACCCTCAAATCCATTGCTGAATACCCAGGTGGTCTTGGGCAGGTCACTTTACTCTTCTGTGTCAATTAAATGAGGATAATACTGCACAGTGTTATTGACAGGATTAAGTGAAATCATCTATATGAAATGCTTAGCACAGGTGTGGCACACAGGAAGCCCTCACATAATGATGGCCCTTATTTTCAGATGATGGTTAGTATCCCCACCTTCCAGATAAGAATTTGCGGAACCCTTTTTTTTCTTTGTGATATATGACTTCAAGAAGCCACTCAGTTTTGTTTAAAGAACGTTTAATAGCTGACTTGCTTATAAATACCAAACCATGGTACCTAGGAAAACAAGCTATATTAATTAAATTAAACAACTTTACATTTTTTTAGGCCTCATCACATTTCACCATTAAGATTTGGGAAACTGATTTTGCCACCAGATTAGGAGTTTATATGTTATTTTTATAAGGATCATGAAAATATGCAGTCCTAGCTATATTTAGCTAAATTTCTAAATTCAGTTTTGGGGGGATTTTTTTGGGGGGGTGCTTTCTTTGGATAAAGACCTACATAGGTGGTGCCTTTGTGCAGCCCAAGGAGATCTGAGAAGGGATATGACCTCCCATGGATGGACAGGATGACCCAAGCTGGGGAGTGAGGCTTGGTCCAACAGGTGTGGAGAGCTGGACCTCGGCGGAGCTGGGATGCTGAGCTGTCTCTTCACATGGTGATGCAAACATTCCCTTCAGTAGTAACTCTCTAGGACCTGACTCTGGGCAGCGAGCTGTCCGCAAGGGGTGGAACTGCAGCCACCCTGTGTCTTCTTGATTGTGCTCTCATGTGTAGAGTGAGGACTACATCATTATTGATGGAGATGGTTTTTGTCATTGTGTAACCCGTAACTTTGGTGAATTATCCAGATGAGCAAGAAACCCAGTCTTGTGTTAGGACCGACTTACGCCCCTTCCCAGTGATTTTTCTTTATGTGGGACGTGAAATGTGGCTAGTCAGCTGGAAAGAGGGAAGCGCTGCAGCCTTGAGGGGTGGAACAGGTCCCTGGACATCATCATCATTATCGGCAGGGCCACTTCAGTTGGTTGGTCAGTGCGTGTTTGATGAGCATCTGCCAGGCCCTTGGGGCTAGAAGAGGGAGCCGTTGACTGCTGGCCATCTTGCAGGCTTCCTTTCCAAGGTCCCCAGTCCACTCCCCCAGGCAGAGGCTGAGCCAGGTGGCCTTAAGAAGCCAGTGTTGCCATTTTGTGGACAAGACTTGTGGGAGCCCCTTGCTAACGCACCCCTCAACCAGCCGGCCCACTGGGAGCTAGTGGCCATTATAAAGCTGAAATGTCAGGGCCTTTCAGTGGTAACAACCTCTTTCCATTCCCTGTAGCTAATGCGGTATTCCTATTTATTATTTTTCTTTAAAGAGGACTCTCCGCCAGGCATGGTGGCACACATCTATAATCCCAGTGCTTGGCTGACTGAGACAGGAAGATCGAAGGTTCAGGGACAGCCTCAGCAACTTAGTGAGGACACCCTCAGTGACATAGTGAGACCTGTTTCGAAATAAAGATAAAAAGAGCTGGGGTTATAGAACAGAGGCAGAATGCCCCCAGGTTCAATCCCAGGTACCAAAATAATAATAGTGGTAGTAGTAGGAATAGTATAAAGAGGACTCTCAAAATATATACAGTTCGGAGCCCATAAACACTAGATCGAAGCCCCGGGCAAGGGAGAATTGACTGCACACCTTCCAGGCCTTTCCTCTGCCCTGCTGTATAGTCGCCAAGCATGGAAAGTCAGATTCGTTTCTCCCTCAGGAACAGGCTTTGGCCTCATGTGCCTGCCATCTGTGTCTAGACAGCCCCCGCTGGGGACTCCCAACCCTTTAAGTAGGGGGAAAGGAGATCCAGCAAGAAACTGCTGTCTGGGCTCCTTCCTGGCCACCAGGCACCCTCGGCAGGGTAGCCGGCCATTCCTACAGGAAGGGAGGGTAAGGGTGGGAGAGCTCAGACCTCCTGCGGCTTTGTGGTTGCTGGGAGAGAGGCCCTGCAGAGGAGGCAGGAGGAGGTGCCCAGCTAGACATCTGTTGAAACAGACCCAGTGGAAAATTCTCCTTAAAAAAAAAAAAAAGGAAAGGATATCTTTGAAACTGTATCAGCTTTGGCAAAACTGTGGCTCTGACCTCAAGTGTTGGAAGAAAGGGCCCTCCAGCATACTACTCACTCTCAGCCCTGAATCGAGTCCCTTGCCTCCCCCTGCACAACAGAGCGGGCGCACTTTGCTAATCAGTCAGAGAGAGATGTATTAAGAAGAAATGGGAGAAGGGAGAGGCCCCTTTGTACAGCAGTATCTTTGTGGCACCTTGTGAAATTCAAAGTGTGAAAAATGAAGCTTTCAGTGAAATGCTGGCCAACTTCGCCCCCTGGAGGAGAACTAGAGAACGTTTAAAATGGGCCATCCAGGCTCATAGTTTCTTCTGGAAAGATTGCCAGTCTCCAGATTGCCAGGACCATGAGAGGGGCTTGGACTGTGAGGTTTTCGTTTTCTTTTTTTCTCCCCCTTTATTTTCTTCTCTGGAGGAGGGCTGCAGACAATTATTATAAATTAAGGGTTGAATACTCTTTTATGCCCATAAAGAATAAAATGGCTTAAGCTGAGCGTGGTGGCACACACTTGTAATCTCAACATTTGGAAAGCTGAGACTGGAGGGTCCAGGTTCACGTCCAGCCTCAGCTACCTAGTGAGACACTCCGCAACTTAGTGAGACCCTCTTTCAAAATAAAGCATAAAAAATAGGGCTTGGGGTAGAGCTCAGAGGTAGAATGCCCCTGAGTTCAATCCCCAGTACCGAAAAAAAAAAAAGAATAAAACGGTTAAAATGCCCCCAGATTCAAGGCTCATAACTATTAAATCTATAGTGGCAGTTTTGCAGAGCCTCTGCCACAGATGCTAGTTGTAGCACAACATCACTAGTCTTGTTGACCACACACTGGATATCTACTAGAAATCTGAATTTACAACCATGTTGCCCATGTTGAAATCCTTGTATTTAGTCCTGGTAGTTTAAATTGTTTGTATCAGTTTATTTACCTTGTTACTAACAACTGCTTTTGGTCACAGGTTAACTAGTTAATGGTTATTTCACTGTTACTTCCTACACCTTTTGTGGGTTTGGGGTTTTTGTTTGTTTGTTTGTTTTAGTTTGGTTGGGCTGTTTTTTGTTTTGTTGTGTTTGTGCTGGGGATTGAACTCAGGGGCATTCTACCTCTAGGCTATACCCCAGCACTTTTTTTTTTAATTTTTAAAACGGCCTCACTAAGTTGCTAAGGGTCTCACTGAATTGTTGAAGCTGGCCTTGAACTTGCCATCCTCTTGTTTCAACCTCCCAAATACTGAGATCACAGGCATAGGCATGCACCACCATGCCCAGCTACACTTTTTGTATATTTTTATTTATTTAACTTTTTTTTTCTTTTTTTGGTGGTACCAGGGATTGAACCCAGGGGCATTCTACCTCCAAGCTACACACCCCCAGCCCTCTTTTTTATTCTTTATTTTGAAAGAGGGTCTCACTAAGTTGCAGAGGGCATCACGAAGTAGCTGATGCTGACTGCAAACCTGTGATCCTTCTGTCTCAGCCTCCCAAGTACTGGGATTACAAGCATACACCACCATACCCAGCCTTTTTGTGTATTTTTAAAAGAAAAATGCAAAGCAGGCTCAGAAGGATAATGGTTGATATACAGCAACCTTCTCATATACTTCATCTTCTGTTAAACTAGGAGATTCTATCCTGACACCTTGACTAAACCGTTGTTAATTGCTCAGTTGCCTTTATTTATCAGCTGTGACCAAATTATGCAGTGTCCATTGTGCCCCCTGTAAATAGAGCCTTCATAATAAAATTCTCATTTACTGTCTTTTGTTCACCAAGTGGTAGTTCCCATCGCTGGATGCATGTGTTTATCATCCTCATTGTACAGGATCTTCATTGAAGAAGTGGACGATACAATCACAGTGTTATATTAGTGATGATTTTAGTGGTTTGTTTTCTCTATGCTCTGTGAGCACTGAGGTACACTTTAGTATCTGAGGGCACGGCAATATTATGAGGGTGTTTCTTACTCATAGATCAGGTTAATTGCTTATTTGGCTTTCCTTATAAAAGACAAGAGTGTGCACATATCTTGTAGGTTACTATGAATTATTTTTTTTCAATATATGACAGAAGCTTCTAATTATAGATAATCTTATGTATCTGGTCTACCCTAATTTTGCATCTTCTGCAAAATCAAAAGTTTTCCTCTGCTGCAAAATTAAGATTTTTCATCTCATGCAAAGGAAAAAGGTTTGTTTTGTTTTTTGTTTTCCCCCCACAGTATCATGTGTTTGTTATTTGCCCCAAATGTTTGGAAACCAATTGCTATAAGCTTCAAACAGGCTTTATTTGGGACTGAAGGAATGTATTGTTCCTAGGATGAGTTCCTGGGGGACTCTTCTCCTCTTCTCTTTCTTGCCTCTTGACTCACTCTGACCGAGTCCAGAGGTGAAAGTAGGCCCCAGAGAGCTGCAATTCCTGCTGGACCAGATGAGTCCAAAGCACAGGCTGGTTGGGGGGGTGGTGTGTGTGTGTGTGTGTGTGTGTTTGTGTGATTTAGAGTAGAATACACATGCATATGCATGTACACACGTACATGCACACATGCACAGCCATTTATTACCTTTCTCTCTTCTTGGGCATCTGTCCCTTTTCCACTCTTGAAAGTGGCCATTAATATAATGTTGAGACAGCCTGATTCACTAATGGTCCCTTGATGTCAGGTAATTGCAAGGCTGAGCGGAGCAACCTCCAAATGGTATGTAAATTCCCTCTAATTTCAGAACATTTTCAGGCTTTCATTATTATTCACAAATTGCACCTTGCTAGAGTTTTGTCTCTGCTAACTAGGACAGTCAGGGAGGAAAGAAAGAGCAGGCTTTGGAAAAGGGTACCTGGGACAGGTCAGGTTAGGCATTAGTATTTTTAGTAAAAGCAATGCTTTGCAGACATTTTGATGGAATTTCATACTAAGCAGTTGTTCCTTGGTATATGTGGGAGATGACTCCAGGACCCCCTCATCACCCACAGATAGCAAAATCCACAAATGCTCAAGTTCCCTATGTAAAATGGCATAGTATTTACATATTGCCTCCACAATCTTTCTGTGTACTTTAAGTCATCTCTAGATTACTTTTAATATCTAATACAATGTAAATACCGTGCAAACAGTTGCTATATTGTATTGTTTAGGGAATAATGTCCCCCATGTTCAGTACAGATTTAGGGAATTTTATTTCCCTGGATATTTTCGATCTACAGTGAATTGAATCTGTAGAAATAGAACCCATGGATACCAGGAGCCCGCAGTACTGTGAGATGAAATCGGAGAGGCAGCTGAGGCCCTACCCTCATCCTCCTGTGGTCCCCAGCTGCAGCCGCACCAGCCCATTTGTCCTTCTCAAAGAACCAGGCTCTTCCCTGTCTACCTGGAGCACTCCATCCTGTCACCCACCTGTGTATTTTGCATCCCTTACCACACTCTGTATTATCTTGTCTATGTTTTAACTGGAAATCCTCATCTCATACCTAGAATATTGGCCCAGAGTAGTCAGTGGATATTTACTGCCTGAAGAAACAACATAACAAGTGAATGTATTCAGGGTCAGGAGAGGAACAACACCTTTTGTAACCTTTCATACTTTTAAGATGAAAGCCATTAAAACAGCAATGCAGTACTATTTTTGTCTTTCCAAATTAAAATACATGTTCTGCCATATTAGTATGCAAAGCCAGGTACTCTGAGGTGGAATAAACACTCATCCCTTGTTAGATTGAAAATCAATAGCATTTTTGAAAGAAATTTGTTAATAAAATATCAAGTCTTAATTTTTAAGCAATTATTAATATATAAATTATTTGAGAAAAGTTAATAGAAGATAAGTAGTTGATAGGATTTATTTTAGAATTATAGCAAAATTACAAAAATTACCCAAGATCTGACAATAAGGAAATGCTTGTGTAAAATGGAATCTCACGACAGTGATTAAAAGTGATGCATATTCATATCTGCGGTGTTCCTGCCAAAGTTGTATATCTTGCATCTCATCAAGAAGAAACAAAGGGCAAAACCAAATTGAAGGGCATCCTACCAAATAACTAGCCCTTACTCTTAAAAAAATATCGATATTGTAAAATACAACAAAAGACTTAGAAAGTGTTCCAAATTAAAGAAGACTGTGAAGACATGACAATTGAGCATACATAACTTTGGATTTCCTTTTGCTATAAAGAACATTATCAGGACAACTGCTGATAATATAAATAAGGTTATAGATTAGATAATAATGGTACATGGTACATCAGTGTTAATTTCCTGATTTGACTAATTGTAGCATAGTTATATAAAAGAACTCCTTATTTGTAAGAAATACATGATAAAGTATTGAGGTAAAATAACATCAAGTTGCTGCACACACGCATGCATACACACGCGCGCATACACAGACACACACACACACACACAGATAGGTGGGTATTAAAGTAAATGGAGTAAAATGTTGACATTGGAGGGGTCCAAATCTGGCTGAAGAGTATCAGAGACTTTTCTTTTTTTTTTTTTTTTTACTGTTCTTGCCATTTTCCTCTGTCAGAAATTATGTCTCAGTAAGTATTAAGCCAGAGCAGTATCCAGTGTCTCTGAGGCTCAGGCAGAAAGATCACTTCAGCCTATGGGTTAAAGACCAGCCTGGCAACATAGTGAGACTGTCTCAAAAATTAAAAGTTTTAAACCATGATGCTTAAAGAATTTATTATCGCATAGGAAAGTGTTTTCACTGAAAAGGAGCAAAATATAAAATCATGTAGCAGTAATTTTAACTACCTTAAAAAAACAGAGAAAAGATTCAAAGAAAATATAGTCATATGTCAACTTCTGTTGTCTTGTATTCATGTTTTTGTTTTCTTTCTCTACCTCCAAGCTACATCCCAGCCCTATTTTATTTTTTATTTTGAAACAGAGTCTCGCTAAGCTGCTGAGACTGGTCTTGAACTTGCAATCCTCCTGTCTCAGCCTCCCTAGGATTGCAGGTATGCACCACCACACCCAGCTTCCTGTATCCATTTTAACATTTTATGCATTTTGTGTGTGTGGGGGGGGGTGGTACTGGGGATTGAATCCAGGGGCATTCTGCCTCTGAGCTACACCTCCAGCCCTATTTTTTATTCTTTATTTTTGAAACAGGGTCTCACTAAGTTGCAGATGGCCTCACTAAGAAACTGAGGCTGGCACAAACCTGTGATCCTTCTGTCTCAGCCTCCCAAGTCCTGGAATTACAAGCATGCGCCACCATGCCCAGCATGCATTTATTTTTAATAGCATGTAGTTTTTTAAAAATTAAACAGAAAAAAAAACTTTAAAAAAAAAAAGAATAATTCTCACAGAAGATCTGAAGGAATCTTAGTCTTTGTGTCTTTAATCACCAAGCACTTCCTTCTAGTAGCACAATGCACGTATATGTGTGTATATGTATGTATTCATGTATGCACATACATATACTGTCAGTTTGAATTTTAAATGTCCCCCAGAGGTTCTTATGTTGAAGGCTTGGTCCCCAGCGCAACAGTGTTCATAGGTATGGATCTCTGGCAAGTGATTAGAACTTGAAGACCTGACCCCATAAATGAGTTGATCTATTTATAGATTCATTCCTTAATTGGCTATTAGGCAGTGGTAGAAACTTCAAGAGGTGGGGGCCAGATCAGAGGAAGTAGGTCATTGTTGGTATAATCTTAAAGGACGTGTGTGCGTGTGTGTGTCCGTGTGTGTGTGTCTCCCCCTTCTTGGCTGCCATGAGGTTAGCAGCTTTGCTATATCATGTTCTATCTGCTATGATGTTCTACCTTATCACAGGACCAAAACAGGAGAACCAAGTGACCATGGAGCCAAATGAATCTTTCCTGCTTTTAAGTTATTTATGTCAGGCATTTTGTCACAGTGATAGAAAACTGACTAACACATATACACCTTTAAAAAAAATTTTTTTAATATTTTTGAGGGAAGTCCTATATGAGCAAAAGTTCAACAAAATGGCCTCATAAGCATCCTCCAACCTTGGAATTCCTTGCCTTATTTTCAGTTCTTTGGGAGTCAGTGCCCTCTGTGATCCAGCCACTGCCAGGTATTGAATGCATAAAAATGGACAAGCCCCCCCATTTCATCATAAGAATGTTCACAGTCCACAGGAGTGATAAATTAGTATTAGGATCCTGTGCTGGGGACTGTGAATGCTGTAGTTCCTGTTGTGGGCAAACTTCAGTAGGGGTGGAGGTGAGGTTTATAGAACGGTGTTGACCTAGAAAGCTAAGCGAGATCTTGCCATTCAGAGAAGGAAAGCAGAACATTCTAGGCTGACCATCCCAGCACACCTAGTGCATGTTCTTACCATGACCACTGGAGTGTGGTTCTGGAGGCTGAGCAATGGGGGATGGGGGGGGTGCCTTATAGGACTTGGAAAGCTGCTGGGTCTACTTTCCCTGCATAGAAGGGATGAGGCTGTACTAGCAAAGGGTGCTTTCTATGGTCCTGGAGCAGAGTCCTGATTGAACTCTTTGCTCTCAGTGGTAGAATCCCAGCAGAAGTTGGCCCCATTGCCCCCACCATGGAAAGCAGATGTGACATAAACCGAAAAAAATGGGATTGGGGGTGATGGTGGCAATGCCACATAGGTGAGTTTGCTGATCTCTTACATTCCCAGTTGAACTGCTGGGATGTGCTTTATTCATCTGGAATCATAAACAAAACCAAGAGGCCATGCCTACCTGGCAGCAGTTGGCTTTTACAGGAGAGAGAGAGAGAGAGAGAGAGAAAGAGAGAGAGAGATGCTCCCCATCTCCATGGACAATAACTCATCCTTGAACCATTTGCTCAGGCCTGTCACCCCACTCCTGTTATGAGAGCCTGAGGACATACGTGTTTTAACCTACTATGTAACGAAATCAGAACAGTGCTTAAGAATCCTACAATGGGGTTAGGTTGGACTTCTCTTCATTTATCTTGGGATCTTTTTAACCATTTTAAAGTTATCTCCTCGGTTATTAGGAAGATTGTGTAAACTGATGGGAATGCAGAACATAGCTGATAATAAAGATTTGATAACTGCCACTCATTATCCATAAACATTGACCAGTGCAGTGTATGAAGAGGGAGCATGAGATTTTTTATCAGGGATCTGGCTTCTAATCCTAGCTCTACCCCAAAATCCTGGAGGTGAAAAGAAACTGAACTGCAAAGAGGCTTTGGGTATCAGACTGGAGATGTAACCCAGGGGTAGAGCACTTGCCTAGCATTCATGAGGCCCTGGGTTCAGTCCTAACACTGCAAAAAAAGAAAAAAAGAAAGGAAGAATTTGAGAAATCTTTTAGTATCTAGTCTAATAGCTTCATTGCCATAAACTTAGACCTAACAAGCATAAGAGCCCTAAATTTATTACCCTTTATTCAATGGTCCCCCACTCATTTTAGAAGCAAGAATAGAAATCACTTTCCCATGTAGGATTGTTTTATAGATGAGGTGAGTTGGTATATGTCAGACTAGTAGCAGGGTATCTCTCGGTATCTCTCTGGCCCTAGAGTAATTCCTCAGTGCACACAAGCTAGTGTCATTATTGTTGCCTCCCTGTTCATCTTCTCATTCGACAGTGAGGACAGACTTGTCCTGCTCACTTATTGTTACATCCCCACCCTTTTGGCATAATGCCTGACATAGGTGCTCAATCCATGTTGATGACTGCAGAAGTATCCTTCTGTGGGTAGAATTTAGGCCGAGTCTGACTGAGAACAGGTGCTCTAACTCCACAGTCCTGCTTTCAACCAGGCTCCAGGTGGGCTTTGACTTTTGGCAAGTTGCTTCATTTTTCTTCTCACCTTGAACATGATGTGTCAGGCCCAGCCTGGCCCTGAGCATCAAGTCTGTCCTACAAAAAAAAAAAAAAAAAGGCCCGCCTTCTGGGGCCTTTGTGTCTGACTGGCCACTAGGTGTCATAGTTGGTCAAATAACAGAGAAAGGGAGAGGGAGGGAGGGAGAGAGGGAGAGAGAGATAGAGAGAGAGAGAGAGAGAGAGAGAGAGAGAGAGAAAAGGTAGGAAGAAAGAAAGAAAGGAAGGAAGGAAGGGGGAAAAAAAGAAGCATTGCCTGATTGCCTACAGAGTATAGGGAAGGACCTGCCTCTGGATGAGTTGGCTGAGTCACCCCAGGGAGGCTGGGAGTCGCCCCAGGATTTGCATACGTGGACTTTGGAGCCAAGTCTGGATTAGAGCCCACCGTGCTGCTCACACTCGCCAGGACCTGGGACACACTGGAACTTCACAGGGCCCTCATTCCAGCAAATGCATGTAACACACTCAGCATTTCGCCACAATGGAGAAAGCGCTCCACGGAGTTAGCAGCTACAGAGGGCTACTTCTGGCATTTGATGCTGTAAAACACTGCTTTTCCCTTCCCGGCCAAGCCAACAGCCAGAGCTTGCAGGCTGCGTGCCTAGCTCCCTGTTTCACAAAGCCACATCTTTAACAGCCCCTTAAATGGTAGAGTGGATGCCTCAGCACCAGCTTAACAGGCGGTTCCTGGATTGTAGTCAGCACAGAGCATAAAGTCTGGGACATAACTGGGATTTAGGGTGGAGGGAATAAGTGTATACGTCACAAAATGTCCCATGCTGAAATCATTCAAGGACGTGCTGGTACACACTTGTAATCTCAGTACTTGGGAGGCTAAGACAGGAAGATCACAGGTTCATGGCCAGCCTGTTTCAAAATAAAGAATTAAAAATAGGGTTGGGGGTGTAGCTCGGAGGTAGAATGCCCCTGGGTTCAATTCCCAGTACCACCAGAAAAAAAAAAAGGGAGAGAATCTCTTTGCTGCCTAGACCAGCATTCAGATTTGAAAGTCTTGTTTTTTAAAATAATTTGAGGAGACTCTTTTAGGAATAGTAATTGCTAGTACTTATTGCACACTTCCTATGTGAAAGGTGGTATGTTAAGCCCCGCATGTGCATTATTCAATTGGATCCTCACAGCAGCCTTATGAAAGGAGGTATAGTTATTACACCTATTTTATAGATGAAGAAATTGAGGTTCATATTATAATACAAGAAGCAAGTATTAAACACTTACTGTAGGTCAAGCAGTATTCTAGGAACTTTAAGTACCATTCACAGAATAACCTATAAGAATGGAATTATTACTACCTTAATTTTACAGATGAGGACCCTGAGGCTCAGTAAGGCTGTATACTTTTGTCAAAGTCATTTGGGGAAAGAGTAGAAGAATCAGAACACAAACCTAAAGTCCTTTTCTTTTTTTTTTTTTCTTAACCACTATGCCGTACTATCTTCTATGTACTCGTATGGTACTTTGTATGCAGTAGGTACTTGATAGATGTTTGTTGAGTAGAATGGTTAAGGGACTATAATTAGGCAACACAGAAGACTCACTAAGCAGGAACAGACCTAACACTCCTCCCATCCCAAGCCACACCTCTGCCAGCCTCCATGCCACCCTGAGAGCTGGGTTTCCCCATCGGAGCCATCCGGACAGGGCTGTCCTCATGGCACGTGTTTTTAGAAAACACACTTCCACAGGGCACATCTTAGCTCATTTTACTCACTTCACATTCTTCTGGCAAAATGTGTGGGTTTGTTTGTTCTGGACCAGTTGTGTCCAACATCGTCTCTGCAGCCTCACAAAGCCAGGGCGGAGGTTGCCAGGGTGTTGGATCCAGCCTCGTGTTGCCGTGTGCATAGGTCGCCCACGCATTCCAGGTCAGGATGCTCCCTAGTCCTGACACCAGGCTGGTCCCAAGGCACCCCACCCAGGTTGGCCAGTTGGCCACTGTCACCGGGCAGTAGCAGTTGGCCATCACAGTGCTGCTGTGGTCTGGGGAGAGAAAGCAGGACTCCAGGCCACATTAATCATTCTCTGGGTGTATAATCCAGTCCCAGGAGTTTGGGTGTTTGCTCTTTTTAATGTGTTGCTATAATAGGAAACCCAGACGGAGCCAGACTGAAACTTCCTCATAAGTCTTCAGACTCCGAGCCCTGGGGCCTGTTTTCATAGCCCCTGACCACTTTGACTTTCAGTGACTGAGCCACCTCAAAGCCTCCTCAGGTCTCTCAACCCTCCTGAGCATCCTGGGACCCTGGCTCTGCTTTCTCAGGGAAAGTAGAACTTCCCTTCCTCTAAGTGCAAGATTATTTTCCACGGTATCCCAGATTGCACATATCCAAGTTGACCAAGGCAGGGTTTGGAGCTGCTGGAAGGCCGGTGATGTTCAGTTGGTGTATCAGAGTCCCCAAGAAGCTAGGCAACATGCAGTCAAGAGCCCAGGTAGAAGGCTCCTAGGTATCACTGCCTTGCTGGCCATCCTGCTTGGCACTGTCCAGCCCTGCAGGGCCTTGCTCACCTTCCTGAGTGCCCTGTACAGTTGGAGGCAGGTTAATGTTTGCCTTGTCATTAAAGAGCCAGTGGACACCTGAGTGACAGCAGGGGCGGAGTGACAGGCCAGAGGAGATTAGGGGCTCAGGTGGATGTCTTCCTTTCTCCTGTCCTCAGCAATTTTTGCTACCTGTGCTCTCCTAATGGCGCACTTAGAAAAGTCATACAGTAGGACAGAGGAAGGTACCCGTGGCTGGAGGCTCTGGACAGCCCAGCTCCTGTGCTACACTTGAACTTCAGCAAGTCACATGGGCTGAGACACTGGCCCAGAGGCTCGGAAACTCCGGAGTGCAGATCACCCCCACAGGCCAGTGATTTGATTTCAGAGATGGTGAGGCCTAGCCTTTTTGATGGACTGTTGCAGGAGGCTTTGGTCCACAGAGAACAAGAGACAGAGGCCAGAGTAGGATATAGCAGGTCTCTTCATTCACCGGTAAGCAAAATTCTGTATCTGAGCCCCGAATGGCATCGTCATATAGATTATATAGCCCCTGTAGGACAGATTTTGATTGGATCAATAATGGGCAGGGGTACCAATACAGGGGCTTGGGTCAGGTTTCATTTCTGCTTTCTGAGCTAAATTTCCTGTATTAGCCTCCACGTGGCCAGGACGGGGCGGCGCCATCCTGGGCTCCTGTCTCAGGACTCGTGAAAAAACACCAGGGTCAAAGAGGTATGGCCATTTGAGATGGCCACAGAGGAGTCAATGGCTGTGATGAGACCAGAAACATCCCTGTGCTCACAGGGTAAGGAAACAAAGCTCCTCTTTCTCTCTCTCTCTCTCTCTCTCTCTCTCTCTCTCTCTCTCTCTCTCTCTCAGTTCAATGTGAGCTTCTGTGCTTTGATAGTACCTGCCTTATGTATTCCATTGCACAATATTTTACCAGCAAAAAGAAAATTTGCAACCGCTGTGCTCTACCACATTGCCTGCTCCCCATCCTGAACCTCCCTGGTACCCAGAGCTGTCACCTCTGAGCCTAGCATCATTACTCCACAGTGAAGTACTGTGCAATCACCCCCACCACCACCAC
>PVLC010013470.1:0-41608 GCA_004027655.1 Graphiurus murinus | reverse complement strand
AGGGGAGGGAAAGGAATGGGGCTGGATGTGGCTCAGGATAGAGTACCCTTGGGCGAGAGGGGAGGGGGAGTTCTAAACCTCATAGAGTGATTCTTTTATAATTATGGACTTGATTCACAAGAAAATATTATATATAAATAATTCAATGAAAGTTGTGAAGTACTGTTGTATTATTACAGACAATGTAGAATCTCTAGTGAGGAGGTTTTAGAAAGCAAAAGACAATTTTGTTCCCTAAGAATCCCATTTTGGGGGCATATAGTTTTGCTTTAAATGCTTTAAATGATTACACACACCACCACAACCACCACCATCATCACCACCACCCACACACATTAAAATTCTCTAAAAGTAAGTCCCAAAGTTCTTATTTCTTTTTTTTTACATATTCAAGTATAATAATATTTATTTGAAAGGCAAGTTTTAATGAATTACTCTGCTTCTTGTTTGCTTGAAATTTTTTGTCTTTACTTTTTACAGAAAATAAAGAGTTGACCATAATTCCAGTACAAATCCAGTTTCATCATCTTTCAGTGGTCTTCAAGGCATCATACCTACACTTCCCCTCTCCCTCACTCTGCTTGAGCACCATGGCCTCCTGTCTTTGCCCCACCCTCAGAGGGAAAGCCCCCTTCAATTTTGCACCTTAAGCACCTCTCTTGCGTCACCTTTGTTGAGGTCCAGAAGCTAAAATTATAGTCAGGAAGATTATTCATTGTTAGTATAAGTCAGTGCTAGTGTCTGAGTTTTTAGGCCCGCCAGAATTTATTATCCATGGTGATAGTGTTAGGAGGTCTTCTGGGGCTAGATATGAGGCCTTCTGGGGCTAGATATGAGGTCATAAGGGTAGAGCCTTCAGGAATGGAATTAATGTCCTTACAAGGTAGGCTTGAGGGAGCACCATGCGAGGATGTAGCAAGAAGACAACAAGCCCTTACCAGGTACCTTGCTTGTGGATTTCCCACCTGCTAGAACTGTAGGAAATACTTTTCTGCTTATAAGCTACCCAGTGTGAGGTACTTTGTTATAGCAGCTCAAACTGACTATGACAGTCAGACTATGCTGAAAATCCATCCCCAAATCCCAGAGGGTTGAACTCAGTGAAGGATTAGTTCTCATTCTCACTGCAGGCAGGGCAGGGTAAGGTAGCAGGAACCACTGCTGCACTGAGTGACTTGGAGACTTAGGTGAAGACAGCTTCACCATGCAGTATACCATCCATCTGAAAGTTGTGGTCACCACAGCAGAGGAAGAATACAGACCTGACCCTGCCTCAGCTCAGAAGTGTCTATTATAATTAGATATAAAATGTCCCCTAAAGAGCTCACTTAATGTTTGGAGCTGATGTTTGATGCTGAGTCATGAGAGTTGTAATCCCAGAAGTAGATAAATGCGTTGTAATGGATTTACCTGTGTGGTGCCTGGTAGGCTGGTAGGATGTGGCTGGAGGTGGGTCCCTGGAGGTGCAGCCTTGGAGGTTATAGAAAGGGTTCCTCCTCCCCTCTTCTCTCTCACTTCTGGCCTCCATGATGTAAAGGGCACAGCCCATGTGCTCTCCCTCCACCTCCCACTGCCATACCCTGATCCTCGGTCCCGCCTCTAATGCATTGAGCCCACAATCATAAGAAAATATTTTTTTCCTCTAAGTTATGTGGTCAGATATTTAGATTATGGCTGCAAGAATGCTGATGAATACAGCATCACATGCCCCTTCCCTCCATTTCATTATCCAGAATTGCAAGAGGACTTGGTAGTGTGGTAAAGGAATTTGGAGATTTAATAAACTCTACTCTCTCTGCCAAACTCATACATATTAAAAAACAATTGAATACCACAGATCAGAATTTTAGTTATGAACAGATCCAATTCCTCAAACCTAGAATTTTTTTTTCTTTCTCTCTTTCTTTCTTTCTTTCTTTTAGTGTGTGTGTGTGTGTGTGTGTGTGTGTGTGTGTGTGTGTGTGTGTGTATGTGTGTGTATAACTGGGGATTAAACCTCAGGGTGTTCTAACTCAGAGTTACACTTCCAGCTCTGTTTTATTTTTTTATTTTGAAACAGGGTCTCACTAAGTTGCTGAGGATAAGTTGCTGAGGCTGGCAGCCAACCTGTGATCCTCCTGTCTCAGCCTCCAAAGTACTGGGATTATAGGCATGCACCACCACACGCGCCTTGGAAGCTAGGCCCTTTCTGTCCCCAGGCTTTCAACATACTTCCTCTGCCTGGCATATACCATACCTGTATCTGTCCACGAATCCTGCACTTGCTAAATCCTACTCAATCTTGAAGTCTTGGCTACAGCTGCATTTCTTCTGAGAATTCTTACGGCACTCTACTTCCCTTAACCTAGACTCTCCTCTGTGCCCTCACTCATTTTTCCCACAATAAAAACAGCTAGCACTTATCTAGTATTTACTGTATGCCAAGTACTATCCTGAGCCCTTTCTATTCAATCCACACAATAAACCAGTGGAGTGACTCCTTAGATTGCAGTCTCCAGAAAACAGAGCCTGAGCTCAGAGTACTGGGTGGGTAATCCCAGAGGAGCAGGAGGGAAAGACTACAGTACTTGTCAAGGAAGAAAGGAAGCATACATAAAGGGTTAGGACACAGAGTTGGCCACAGCTTTGTGACAAGCTGTGTCTTCACAGGAAATCAAAATATTCAGAGGCAGAAAAGTGCTCCTGTGGTGACAGGAAGTCCATACCCTCTCTAATGAGATCAGGAGCGGCCAGCCTGCAGCCTTGTCTACAGTCACAGCAGCAGCCTGGCTTTATGTCAAGGGAGAAGACAAGACATCACAAGGAGAAAAAATGGCAGATCAGGGGAATCCCTGCTTCTTAGCAGCTCCCTCCCCAAAAGTGAATGAAAGAAGCATGTCTATAGCAACAAACTGAGGCACAAAAGCGATAACAGCTAGCCATAGGACCCCACATAAATGAGAAAGAGAAATCGATCTCAACAGGCAAACAACCCTAATGCCTCTGAAACTTGCAATCCTCTGAAACTTGCAACCCTATATCAACTGAATCCTAAGACATAGGCATGCAGAAAATTTCAGAGGGAAATTTCAGAAGTTTTTCAATTAAAGATCTAAAAAAAAAAACTTAAAATGACTTCATCTAGAACACAAAATGAAGACATCTGTCATAGATTTTGGGTGGTACAGAACCAAAACCAAAAGCCTTTGGATCCAGTAGTTGTCATTTATTTATATCTAGTTTCCAGATGAATAAAACTAATGCATGTGGGCATGTGTGCGGACACACACACACACACACACACACACATGCTTGCTTGCTTGCTTATTTATTTATTTATTCATTATTTATTTATTTAAATCCAGGGGCATTCTACCTCCAAGCTACATCCCCAGCCCTATTTTATTTTTTGAAACAGGGTCTTGCTAAGTTGTTGAGAGTCTCACTAAGTTGCTAAGACTGGCCTGGAACCTGGGGTCCTTCTGTCTCACCCTCCCAAGTACTGAGATTACAGGCATGCGCCACCATGCCCCACTGAAATATAAAACTTTGAACAAGATTACACAGCTAGATAGTGACATAACCAGGATGCAAATTCAGGAGTATTGGCCCTACAATGTGCAATCTCAGCCACCAAACTGCCACAAAAAGGTAGACTCTATAAAAGCAAGGTCTGCTTTATCGGCAGTACCTATCACAAATACAGAGTCTGATACACAGAAGGCATTCAATAAACATTTATTGAATGAATAAGTTTTAAATAGGTGATATTTCGAGCCGGGCCTGGTGGCGCACGCTTGTAACCCCAATACTTTGGAGGCTGAGACTGGAGGATCCAGGTTCCTGGCCAGCCTCCGCTGCTTAGTGGGGCCCTCCACAACTGACTGAGACCCTGTTTCAAAAACAAAGAATGAAAAAAATAAGGGCTGGGGGTGTCGTTTGGAGGTGGAATGCCCTTGGGTTCAATCCCCAGTACCGCAAAAAAAAAAATAGATGATATTTCAAGAAAGGCCAAAATAATGAACAGGAAGGAGAGATTACATTTTTTTTGGTATAGTATGGAAGGTTCCATGACAGTGATGACACCTGAGCTAGTTCTTCCAAAGACTTAGAGAAAAGGCATATGGTCAATGAAACAATAACCATATTTGAAGATTGTAGTTTTACTGCATGGAGAATTGAAAGAGAAGGGTATGGCCAAGCCAATCGTGGTGGCACATACCTATAATTTCCATGCTTAGGCTGAGACAGGAGGATCACATGTTCAAGACCAGCTTCTGTAACTCATCTAGACCCTGTTTCAAAATTAAAAAAATAGGGTTGGAAGTGTAGCCTAGGGGTAGAACACCCCTGGTGAAATCCCCAGTAACACACAGAAAAGAGAGATGTGGGAAATAAGACTTTAAAAGTACATTTGATACCAAACTTTGAAAACTTTCCAACATTAAGGTGGACATGAAAAGAGTCAAGAACTGTGTTCATCCAAAAGAAACTCCAACACGCACAGCCAGGGAAGCTAAGAGTGTGCCCTAGAATGACTCATGGCTCAGTAGAGTTACATTTTGCTGTGTACTGCAGGAACCCACCATCCTTCATTCTGTTTAGACAAAACTTCTATTTTGTTGTTACCCAAGTCTCTATGGCTTAAGATGAAGTTATGTTCTTGTTTTCTATCAAAAGAAACAGAAAGACAGCTGTTTAACATTCTCTCTATAATAAGCTTCCTACAATCCAGGCATTTATTTAAACATTTCTCTGATATTTTATCATTAACCCAGCACACAGAATAAGAAACACAAGAAGAACACCTTAGAATAAAGAACAAATTGTAATACTAGCTCTAGAAAGACAATCACTCACATATACTAATGCAAAGATTGGAAAATAATAAAAATAAACTTATGCTCCTCCATAGGACAATTTCTCTGCTCATAATGTTTTCCTTGTGATCCATAATTCACTGTCTTTATGATAAATGGAGTCTCTCTGGAACTGATTATATCATACATGGGAAGCAAATTGCTGACATATATTTTTATTTAGCAACATGAACATTCCAAACAAATCCACAAGAAAAGCATTTCATATTTCATAATGCTTCCATTTCCATTTGGTTAATGTCCTTATGCATCAGTGGAAGCAATATAAATGGAGTAACCCCAAATCATTCTCCAGCCAGGTACTCCTGTTGCTACCCCTTCTCTCAGACTTCATCATCTTGTCCACCTTGGAAACCACCTCCTAGTTTTCATGTGTGGCTCCTTATCATTCTCTTTGGGATGCTTATTCCTATCCACTCCACAATTATATGCCAGAATTCTAGACAGAGATCAATCCTAGACAGTTCTTTTTTCACCCTGTAGTGTCTCACTAGAAGATTTTATTCATATAGCTCATAACTTTATATCTGCTCTAAGACTTTAAGACCTGGCCTCTGGCATCCAGACCCATGTATCTAACTGCCAGTGAGACATTTCCATTCCATGTGAATGTCTTCATGGCACAACACAACTCAACTCAATACATCGAAAACTGAATTTATAATGAATAGACCCCCCCCCACCTCATCCTGGTCCTCTCTTTCTCTTCTTCCCTGCTTTCCTTTACTTCCTGTATCCAATCCAATAAAATCTAATCACCAAGTCCTATATGTATTATATCCCAAATATTTCTAATTGATCCACTTCCTTTCTTCATCACCAACATCAAGCTAGTCCAGAATATTAAAGCAGTATGGTGAGTAGGACTTCTTCCTGCCCACAAGTCATCAGCAGTACTTGGAAAAGGATCTTTTCATTTCTCTACTCACAGGAAACCTATGACAAACCAGTGTGAGAGAGATGAAATGGAAGTTCCTGCAAGGGGAGATTGCCATCTCATTCTAGGGTGGGCAGACAGCTTCTTACACAAAAGTCTTGTGGACTTTCCCACTATACCTATTCAAGCAGGAGGAGAAGACAGGAGGGGGCGGAGAGTGGCAGAACTAAGACAGAGCTGGCAGTGGAATAGCCTGCAGGTGACTTGGAAAATCAAGACTGTGTGAGGTTTCATGGGCCGAGTGGATGTCTCACAAGTCTTTTTCTAGTGCATTGTAATTATACCTCATAGCGAGGTTCAAAGTGATACAAACTACATGCACATGTCGCTTGGTGTAATCCCTCTGCATCCCATCCCACTCTCCCTTTCATTCCTCCCCATACATGTTAGTGAGAATATAGTGATACTTTCCTTTATGGACATAACATTCTTTGAACTGTTTCCTCATCAGTCCTCCTTTTTCTTCTCCCCACCTCCCTCTTCCAACCCCCTTTTTCAGTATCTTTCCAAAAGAACTAACTAAAGTCAGCTGGGCATGGTGGCACATGCCTATAATCCCAGTACTTGGAAGGCTGAGACAAGAGGATTGCAAGTTTGAGGCCAGCCTCAGCAATTTAGAGAGACTCTATTTCAAAACTAAATAAATAAAATAGGGCTGAGTATGTGGCTTGGATATAGAACACCCCTAGATTCAATCTCCAGTGTTGCCAAAACAAACAGACAAATAAACAAGAGAATTAAAGGCAAAATACTATCATGGTACATGCATACCCATTTTTATAGCAGCACAGCTCACAACAGTCAAATTATAGAACCAAAGTAGGTGTCCATCAACAGACAAATGGATCAAGAAAATGTAATAATGTGATATAGACACACAATGAGATTTTATTCAGCCATAAAGAACAAAACTATGTCATTTGCAGGAAAATGAATGGAGCTAGAGATTATACTAAGCAAGATTAGTCAATCTCAGAAAGTCAAGGGTTATATATTTCCTCTCATATGTGGAGGCTAGAGAGAAAACAGAAAAACAAACAAACAAAATTTCAAATAAATTAGGATGTCCAACAACTCTTGATGGGAACCCCAGACACAAGAGGCTCTAGAGTGGACTGCCCAGGGTAGATGCTAAGTGGGAGTTGAAAGAAGTACTGGGATGCATCTAAGTTCTTCATGAGGAGCCAGTGTTTATATGTCTTTTGCATTTGATTCACAGGGTCTGGTCAGTTTTAGTCCAAAAAGGAACCAGAAGCCCAAGGAGCACAACAAAGCCAAGTAAGGAAGAGAAACTATTCCTTTCCCTTCCTTCTCCTTACCTCACTTACCAGAAGAGGCTGACTTGTCTAAGAAAAGGAAATGATTCACCCTATCACCAAAGTAAGATAAGTTTAACATCTAATTCAAGAACATTAGTCACATAGACAAATGCTGGAGGTATCATAATTCAAAATCCCTTTTCTTAGAGAAGGTACTATAGGCCATAGCTCCTACTGGTGACAGAGCACACCATCTTAATTCAATGGAAAGTATGCTTGCTTCTACCTACATCATTTAATTAGACTTCTTTATGTGCTTCTTTCAGGTGGGTTATTATTAATATTTTATTGTACTTGCTGATGAAAACATTTTAGGAAAACATGCTCTCCTGGATAGTTTGAAAACTAAGAACAAAATGATTCATGCTACCTGGCATCTTACAGGGCAAAAGCTTTTAAAGTAAGAAAATTAAATCCATCCATCTCTGAAAAGAAAAATTAAGAAAATACACATTCACAGTTAAAGTTTTATTAAAGACTAAATTTAATAAGAAAGGCCTATGAATCCTTCTTTAGCAGTTATGTGTGCAGGGGTTTTAATGAGGCATTTTACTGTGGATAAACCAACAGCCATTACAAGACTCTGACCTAATATGCTCACACAACTATAATTTATAGCTTCATTAAATCGGATGGCAAAAGACATAGTGTATTAGTCAATGTTATCTCAGGTCCTGGTCATATTCCCCACCAAAAGTCAAAGTGAAAGTAAAATTCTGAACTCTGCATAGAGAAATCAGCTTCATACGTATCATAAAGATTTAGTATAAAACTGGAAAATGTAATCTTTTCAGAAAGTACTAAATATTCTAAACCAGGTATTGGCAAACTGTACCCAGACCATGGACCCAATCCAGACAACTGCCTCTGTTTGTAAACAAAGTTTTATTGGAACACAGCCTTGATAATGGTTTCCATATTGTCTACAGCCGCCTTCACAGTGCAACAACACAGCTGAGTCACTGTGACAGAGACTCTGTGGCAACAGAGACTAAAATGACCTTCAACTTCATAGAAGATATTTCCTGACTCCCACTAGGTGGAAAGCAAAGTCTCTAGTCCTGCCACAGTGATTGCTGTCCTTCTAAAGAAAAAGTATCTAAGTCCGTGAACTTTTTCTAATAGGATACATTTAGATGAGGATGGGAGGCTATTTCATTCATAGCATCTAAAGGAATGAATGAAGGACATCAAAAGTGATTGTCTAATTTTAATACTCAGTAATAAAGAAGAACAAAATTATGTCATTTGCAGAAAAATGGTTGGACCTGGAGAACATTATGTTAAGTGAGATTAGCCAGTCACAGAAAGTTAAGAGTCATATATTTTCTCTCATATGCAGAAACTAGAGAGTAATCAGGATACCAGAGGGACTTCAGATAATGGAAGAGAAACTCCAGTAGAGGCAGGGAGGTGGTCTAGGGGAAAAGTGGGGAGAGAGAGAGAATCAATGAAGGGAATCACTTCCATCGACATTATAATTATATATATTTAACTGAGAATACCAATATCAATCTCAATACCCTGTATGGGGAAGGGGACCTGGGAAAAGCCCACCAAGTGCTATGTGCATGTATGTCACTATCACTGTGAACTACATTACGATGTGAGACAATGATGCACTAATAAAAGTATTTTTTAAAAGAAGAATCCCTTTTTTTTCTTTAAGAATGTCTTTGAGGGTTAGGTGTATAGCCCAGTGGTAGATCACTTGCCTGGCATGCATGAAGTTCTGTGTTCAATTCCCAGGACCACAAGCATAAGTAAGTGAAAAGAATGTATTTGATGATGATTATCTACCTCAAAGTAGGTCCAAGAAAAGAGAATCATTTTGCCATTTCTTTCCTTCGTGCAGCCAACTATAATAGCTCATACTACTCAGTTACATTTTTCACAGCATAGGTCTAAATGTATAGAGCTACTTTTTAGTTAAGCTTGACCTCAGTCTAATGAACAGATTATGTGCATTCTCTTCAACTCCTCTAGATTACTAATCTTGCTTCTCTATATGACACGTTCACTAAAATATGTTTTATCCTTCATGTACCTAAACCAAAGACACTATGAAAATTGCAAGTTGACGTTCAATATAATGATCAGAATAGCCAACACTCATGGGAAGCTAGCATTGTTCTAGGCACTGTTCTAAGAGAGTACAGTAGAGTCTGTCCAACTCTTCCTCAAACCCGTTTGCTCCTCTTCCTAGCAACACAGCCTGAGTCCTGGCCTACAGGATGTTCCCGGGCCATAGAAACCTCCTACACATCATCTTCACGTTCTTTCCCTCTTCACCAATTTCAGAGATGAGCGCAGCAACTGGGGAAAAGACTGGAAGACGTGAGGGCCTAAGATGGAAGAAACCTGGGTCCCCAACCAGTTTGAAATAGAGCCCTCTGTATGTCAAGATTCTTATTTTGGACTTTATGTGATTGAGAAACTAAATCCTTAAATACTTGAACCATTATACATTTGGAGACTTATTTGTTACAGCAGCTATGATAGCTGTAGCAGGTAGTATCATATAATTAAAAATTACTTTTATGTTATTATTACTGGATATGCATAGTCTAACCATATGCTCAAAATAGTCATTTCTGTTAATGTCAGTGCAGTTATTTGTATAATTATACCAACTCACATAGAGATTTTTCAACTGTGTAGCAAATTTTTAAGTTTTTAAAATTTTAAATTTAATTTTTAAAATTTTTAAAAATTTTTCAAATTTATTGATCTTAGAATTCAGTACTTGCTATCAACAATTGAGTAATTTCAGATTGTAAACATCCCTGTTAAAAGTAAGAAATATTAAATAAGTCACAGATAAGTAAGTCACAGATTAAAAAAATCAGTAATAGCTGGTAAATTCAGGTGAGGCATAAGGATGGTTAGTAAGACGTAAACAGATTTATATTCCTAAAAATGAAATATTTGTACTAAGTACGCAAAGCAGTAGAAATCCTACTTAAATCATAATTCTTTCATTTTCATAAACTTTATATTATTTGGTCAAAATTAAAGATCTCTGGAGCATCTTTTCCTTATTGAACTAAAAAATAATATTGCTCAAAGTGTCAAATTACTTCCTTTAAATCTAGACTATATTTCAAAACAACTTTGTTTTGTGCCACTTAGATTGGAATTTTTTTTTTTAACTTGGCTAGTACAAAATTAAACAAGTGCCAGGAACTCTCATCTTTCCTTTCCCATAGAATGCTTACCACCATTTCCTCCCTTGAGCCTCAGAGCAACTTTATTCAGTTTATGAGAATAGACTAAAATAAATGGTGGGAAGTTTGAATGACCATGAAATAATTGCCCGGGGACTACACTTAATGATCTCAAAAAGCATTCCAGCTGACAGATCCCTGTGGAGATGCCAAGAGGGAGCAGAGGGTTGGGGAGGAGAGAAAGGGGCTGAGTCTCATGAGAATGCCGCACTTGGGGTTCTTATTACACCCCTTGCCCTTCCCCCATGGACCAAACTCCATGTAAAGACCTGAGAGGCTCCCTCTTCCCTTTCCACTGTTCCCCTTCCTCAAGATATGTGCCATATCTAATGTGCATATTTATGCGATCACACAGCACTGTATGGTTTGCAAAGCCATTTCACATCTGCTCTCACTGGTCCTGAGAAGAGCTCTTTGGCTTAATGGGAGCATGTTCACAATCAGATGAGGAAACCGAGGCTCAAGATGACAGCCACTTCCCCACATCACACTGTATGGGAGATGGAGAACTCTGCAAGAGGATTCCGAGGAGCTCTCAGACAGAGGAGGAACTTGGGATCTTGACTTGGAACCAGCGGAGTCATTGACATATGTGATGGAAAAGAATTTCAGCATGTGTTGGTAGATGCACAGAGATTAATTTAGAAAAGTAAGGAGTACACTTTCCAGGTAGAATGGGGGCCATCGCCAGAGTGAGGGACATGTTTTAGGGGTTCCCGGCTCTTCCTTTAAAGGAAACTTGGTCTGGGCAGGAATGTGAGGATATCAGTCCAGTGACCACAAGATGGCTTATGGTGATCCAGCAGCCTTCCAGTCCTTGACCTGGTCTCCGGTGTCTTTTCATTGATAGACAATGCTGGAAAGTTCCCTTAATTATACATTTATACATTTATCAAGATATGGTATCTGTCTTGCTTAAACTATTTATCTGGAGGGTTAACAATGCTTGAGATAGTTATAGTTTGGGGGTAACTTCAAGATTTATAGACTGGGAGTGACTGTGAGAGAACTGGTTTTGGGGAGTGACTTTAGCACAAAGCTTTCTTATTGAAGTTATATATATATATATATATATATATATATATATATATATATATATATATATATATATATATATATTTTTTTTTTTTTTTTTTTTTTTTTTTTTTTTTTTTTTTTTTTTTTTTTTTTTTTTTTTTTTTTTTTTTTTTTTTTTGCGGTACTGGGGATTGAACTTAGGGGCATTCTACCTCCGAGCTACACCCCCAGCCCTACTTTTTATTCTTTATTTTGAAACCAAGTCTCACTAAGTTGTGGAGTGCCTCACTAGGTAGCTGAGGCTGGCTGCGAACCCGGATCCTCCGGTCTCAGCCTCCGGAATGCTGGGATTACAAGCGTGCGCCACCACATCCGGCTTGAAGTTATATTTTTCTTGTCCTTTCTTTGTCTCTTTTCCACCTATTTATTTTCTTTCTTCAATGCTTGGTGGATGATCAAATCTGTGTTCAAACCTCCCTGCACAACTTCCCATGTACCTAACTACCTTTGCCTCTCTAAACACTTTCTCTGTTAAATGGTAATGAGATACCATAATTTCCAATTCTTCAGTAAATTATGCTCATGCCTGAGACTGAAGTTGCTTAGGCCTGAGCCAGGAACTACAGAGGGTAAATGAGGCTGAGGTGACGGATAATGACAGTGGTTTATGTGAAGCCATGTTGGCAGGTGGAAGTGTTTGCCTGGGACTCCTGCAGTTCCTGGATCACCGAGAGCAACAGCAGGGGCTTGGAGAGTCTTTCTCTTGGCGATCAAGCAGTGGCCACTCCTTTCTGATTGAGCCCTCAGGAGAGCCATCCAGTTCCAATTACCAGATTTGATAACTTCCAGGATTGTGCAGGAAAAATACTGCAAATACTCAAGGGTGATTCCAAAACCTCAGGTGTAAAATAAAAATTGCATTCATTTAATTTCTTAAAAAAATAAAATGAGACACTTAAGTGAACCCTGGCTTACATTGGTTAACAATATTGTCTATCAGCAGGTGAACCCGAAAAAGCTTACTAGCAAGAACACTGAGGCGCCATGTCTCTTCCTATTCACCAATGACTGATGCTTTTTATCTCAACTACATGAGTCAGATGATAACTTTCCTTTTGTGTCTTAGACCACCAACCTCTTTCAGTAACCTAAGCCAAGATGAATATAGCAATGAAAGGAAACTAAGCCTGACAAATCACCCAATTCCCTCAGTGGCTCATATGAATGTATTTTCCTCCCTTCTTTCTCTTTATTTCTGTCTTACATAAACACACACACACACACACACACACACACACACACACACACACACACACCCCTTAGGTGTAATACAAATGGTTACCACCTTCCACTGCATGCATTATTTTCCAAATAATCTATTTTACTTAATACCATTCATGAGTTATTTATTTTCTATTTACTTTATCATTTTTTTACTGAGTAAATGAATGCTTTTTGTATCCAGTACATGACAAACACTCAGCAGGCTACCTAGTCTCAGTTCCACAAGCCTGTCTTGTGAGGTTCATTATTTTGAGCTGGGCTATGGTGGCATATGCCTATAATCTCAGTACTTGGGAGGCTGAGAAAGGAAGATTTAGGATTCGAGGCCATCCTTGATGATGTAGTAAAACTCTCAGCAACCTAGCGAGACCCTGCTTAAAAACAAAAAAAAGGGTTGGGGATGTAGCTCAGAGGTAGTATTACCCTGCGTTCAATCTGTAGTACCACAATGAGGAAAGGAAAAGAAAGGGAAGGGAAGGGAAGAGAAAGGAGGAGAGAGAGAGAGAATATGGAGGGACAGGACCAGCCCTTTATTGCTCTATTCTGCTTCCTTCCAAGTTTCTCAGCTCTTCTCCAAATTCCTGATATTGTCATGGATTCTTTTGCACAATTGAATGCAACTCTGTATAACTGCCACCCATGGACCCCCACTAACAGCCTGGTGCCGACCTGGTCCACTGGAGATGAAATGTGAACCGGACATCATCCCTGCTCTTGCGGGGGGTGGGGGTGGGGCACTCACCTGGTATATAGAAAGATGGAAACATTTGTGGCTTTCAACTGGTGTGGCCAGGCAGGGAACTTAACACATTATCTCACATGTGAAAGAAATTTTATTATCACCATTTTACAAGTGGGAAAACTGAGGATCTCAGGATTGAAACAACTTACCCAAACTGATCTGACTGCAAAGCCAGTGTCCTTTCTTCTCCCCCATGCTTTCCTGCAGTCCTTGCAGCTCAACATCCAGCTTCCGCCATCCTCCAGCTCCCATTTACCAGGTATCCCTGGCTGGGAAGGTTTCTGGAACAGGACCAGAGCCTTGCTCTTCGGGTATGACAGAAAGAAGAAAGAAAAGAAAAGAAGTGAGTGAGTAGAGAGAAAGCTTGATTTCATTTCTTTAACGATAATTACATTTAAATAGATAATATCAAATAACAGAAGGTTACAGTATATAAAGCCATTTCGCGTTGAAGTCATGCACTATAACAAAAGACTTTTATTTCTTTTCTGTGTGTATAATAAGGTGAAGGAGATAGCAGTGGACATCACCCAACAACACCAGCCCAAACAAGCACCAAGCGTTATGTGAGATCTGGGCCTCGAGAGCACTCTCAGAATCTTATAAAAGTAAAACATCACTTTCTGCTGGTATTCTTCCTCATCGTGTAGCAAGTGACTGTTGTTTCACCACGGTATGAATTTGTCCATCGCTCCATCTCAGTAACTTCACAATGTGGGGCAGGCTGTCCAGGCCCTGCGAGTTGAGGGACCAAATCTCAGCTTGAGCTGTTTCCCTCGTCAGTTCTCCTTTTTCCCTCCCACCACCCTCCTCCAATCTCCTTCCACTCTTCTACAGTCTCTCGTTTATCTACAGTCCCTTTCACTTCCTATTTTCGCTCTAGCTTCAATAGATGAGAGAAAACATTCAACCCTTGACTTTCTTAGACTGACTGATCTCATCACATAATCTTCTCTAGGTTCATCTGCTTTCCTGCCATTGACATAATTTTGTCCTTCGTAGCTGAGTAAAACTCTAATGTGTTTATGTAACACATTTTTATTATCCATTCATCTGGTGACAGACATGTAGGTTCGTTTCATCATTTGGCTATTGTGGATGGCACTGCTATAAACATGGGTATGCGTGTGTCGTGACAGTATTCTGACTTTAATTTTTTTGGAAAGATATCAAGGAGTGGTAGAGCTGGGTCATTGTGGTTCCATTCCTAGTCTTTTGAGGAACACCAATTTCATTTTTAAATAAAATTTTTTCTTACATTTTTTTCCTAATAAGAGGAAATATTTTTAAAGTAAATATCCCCAGAAAAGAAAAAAGACATTGCAAACAAAGGTACAAAGACTAGAGCCACATTTCTATTGTTCCAATATTATGAGACATGTGCAGTCAGAAAGAAAAGGCCTGGAAGCCAGATACAACTTATAAACGATTCAAAGTTTGCCCATCGCAGGCTCATGAGGGGAGAGCGCCTCTGTGGTCAGACCAGCACGCAGAGGGCTGCACAGCATGAAGACTTCTTCCAGATGCACTGCTTGTGTGTTATATGACATAAACCAGATCCAGACACTTCTGCCTCACACAGTTTCCAGTGGAGAAAGCCTGCCAAGAAAGTATATGTTTGTTATAATTGTCTTGCAAAGAAGGGTATTATCTATGCATATGCACAAGTTACCTGCATGGGACACTGCCTTCGACTTCCCAGGTAAGTAAAATTTGTGTTATCACCCAAAACCACATTGCACACCTACTGGAGGACCAGTTGGGCTAATGAACTTTGGTTCTTAAAATTACCTTTTCTCCATGATCTCCTTAATTACTCTTAAGTTCCCATGGCTTTATCGGCATTGGTGTACTCACCTCAATTTAATCCTTCTCATCTAAGACATTTTTGATGTAGGACAGAATGAACTACTATAATTATGAGGTGGTTTAGAAATATGCATAATAGCCAGCTATGGTGGAGCACACCTGTTATCCCAGTATTTGAGAGGCTGAGACAGAAGGATCACAGGTTCAAGGACAGCCTACCTAGCGAGATTCTCATAAACATATCAAGACCCCATTTCAAAACCAAAAAATAAAAAAGGGGCTGGGAGGTGTAGCTTAGAGGTAGAATGTCCCTAGATTCAATATCAATTATCACACATACACACACACAAACACATACACATACACACACACACACACACACACACACACACACACACACACAAAGAAATATACATAGTACAGACTCAATAAATATGCCCCAAACTTTTGAAAAGTAACTTAGGAATATGTATAAAAGATTCTCAAAAGTAATATGCTTTATTCCAGTAATTCCCTTTTAAGGATCTATCTATCTCAAGGAAATCTGGGTTTGTAAAATTACTTAATCTACAAAGTTCTCTCTGTAGCATTATTTATAAAAATGAAAAAGTCTTAAAACAGAAATGTGATAAAAATATTTAAAATCCATTTCTTGAATAATATACAATTATTAAATATTTCTTACAGCCAGGTGCAGTGGCATATTCTTGTAACCCCAGTACTTGGGAGGCTAAGATAGGAGGATTGCAGGTTTGAGACTAGTCTCAGCAACTTAGCAAGACCCTCAACAACTTAGAAGACTGTTTCAAAATAAAAAGCAAAAATTGGCTTAGGGTATAGCTTGGAGGTAGAACACCCCTGGGTACCAAAAGGGAAAAAAGAAACTTCTTATAAATATTTAATCATGTGGCAAAAGATTCATAACCCAAGGTTAAGAAAAGAAAAAGAATAAAAATGCAGTAAGGAAGCCTTCTAACTTTCCAAGTAAGTTTAGGCATGGATCAAATGTATACCAAGGTGTTAACAGTGCAAGAGAGTTCTATTATGAATCTATGTATGTGTCTTTTAGCTTTCCAACATTTATAATAAGCATATACAATTTTTTTAAAAAAGAAAAAAAAATACACAGACCCAAAGCAAATCATATCTGTCATTTCTGCCTGGTGATAGAAAAATAGGTATGATCGTTGAAACCACTATTCCTATTTGAGAGGACCATAGACAAAGAAATAAGAACACCTGAAAGAGATAAGTGAATGAAAATCATAATAAACTCCACCAGTGCATCTGTAGGAAGAACCATTTCTTAAACCTTGCAGAATGGTGTACCAAAACCAAAAATTTCCAATAAAAGGAATCCAGCCTCAGGGAGGTAGGGCAGGGATGGGATTATATACACATACACACACACACACACACACACACACACACACACATACACACACACACACACACACACACACACACACACACACACACACACACACCACATTCCCCAGAGAGAACAAGAGAGGCCAACCTGGAGCAAACCTAGCAAATGTGTGTATATGTGTGTGTTACTGGGAACTGATCATTCTACCTCTGAGCTATACCCTCAGCCCTTTTTATTTTTTGTTTTGATGTTGCTGAGAGTTTCACTAAGTTGCTGAAGCTGGTCTCAAGTCTATGATCCTCCTGTGTCAGCCTCCAAGGTCCTGGCGTATTGCAGGCAGGTGCCGCCATGTCCAGCTCCTAGCAACCATTTTGCATAAGGTGACTTCTCAATCAATCTAAAATAAAACTGCCATTACTAGGATGTGGATATCTGTAGCTTTTCTAAAGGGTCTTTATGCCAGGTCAAGTGCCACATTCCTAGCATCCCTACCACTGGGGGCGGGAGTTGAGGCAGGAGGAGCGGGAGTTTGGGGTTAGCCTGGGCAACATAGCAAGACCTGGTCTCAAAAAGATAAAAAGTATTCTTCCTACATAAGAGCACAGTGCGGGAAACACTGCTACCTTGAGGCCTCTTTCTGCCTCATCCAGCTGAGCCAGCGGTTAGCAGGACTGTGAGCCCATCCCAGCAAAGTCTACGGAATGCGCCTGTTCCTCCCCACCCCAACGCCAATGCCTTTATCCACCTGGACTAGTGCAGCAGCCCCTAACAGCAGCACCTTCCCTCCCACCCTCGCCCTCCGCACATGCCAGGATCACCATTCTGAGGCCTAAATCTTACCGTGCTCTTCCTCGCCATTCTTTCTTAGCTCCCAGATGGCTACATAATAAAATCCATCTGATCACCATGGCAACCCGAGCCTCTCGTGAGCTGAGGTCAATCAACCCATCCATCTTCTGGCCGTGACCCTAGCACTCACCAAATCGCTTACCTTCACCTTCTCCACTCGCGCCTTCCTTTCCCCAGTTCCTGGGTCAGTGGACATGGTTTCCTCTCAAACATCTTCGTTGCCTCCACTAAACCAGATTCCCTTCGGAGGGCATCTGGTCATTAGTATTCCTTTGCGTTCCCCAGTGATTCCTCTGTAGAGCCAAATGTTAAGAACAACTTATCCGGTCTCTATTAAAACACTTGCCTCCCGTGATCTGCTTATTTTTGTATCTGTCTCCCCAGCACCCCCTGTCCTCCCCAGCAAACGAATCGATCAACAGCAGGCGCTTGCTCACCCATTTATTCCTTCATCCAACAGAGAGTTACGTGCCTTTTCTGTGGCAAATATTGCCCATTGCTGTATCTGAGCTCCATTGCCTCCTTCCTCTCCCCCTGGCATCCAGCCCAGCGCAGAGTAAGAACCCAGTGGAAATGATTCCATTTCACTAAAGTCACCAGTAGGCTTTCCTGGTGTTTAATCATTATCTTAAGTAGTTCTTCTTAAAGAGTAATGAGTTCGAAAATGGCAAGATTTTATTTATTTTTTATTTTTTTATTTTTGGTGCTGGGGATTAAACCCAGGGGCATTCTACCTCTAAGCTGCACCCCCAGCCCTATTTTTTTCTTCTTTATTTTGAAACAGGGTCTCACTAAGTTGCAGAGAGCTTCACTAAGTAGCTGAGGCTGGTCATGAACCTGGATCCTCCAGTCTCAGCCTCCCAAGTACTGGGATTACAAGCATGAGCCACCACACCTGGTTTCCTCTTATTTCTTTTGTTGTTGTTGTTACATTAAATTTGTATAATTTGCCAGGTATGGTAGCACACACCTGTTATCCTAATACTCAGGAGGCTAAGACAAGAGTATTGCAGGTTTGAGGCTAGCCTCAGAACTTAGCAAGACTCTTAGCAACTTAGGGAGACCCTCAGAGAAGAGTACATCCATAACATATAAGTTGAGAAAAGGCCAATGTAATTCAAAGCCATGTGCACCTGAGCTCTTTGCTACCCCTGATATTCAACTACACATATACATGCACACACAAGAGCATGTGCACAGAAAACACTCACATGCACACATACACTCACATATATGCACACTTCCGTCTTATGGCCCCAATAAGATTCTAAGTCCCACGAGGTGGTACCATGCCATCTACTTTTTCATTTCTCCATAGCACTTCACACTGGACTTAGTCCATGTTAATTTCCAACAAAACAAGTTAACTCAAGATATTTTTGTAATTTTGTAAAATGGCATGCCTATGTTTACTAGCCATTTTATCTTACCTAAATGACTCAATGTCTCCTTTCTTAGCTGAAAGCTGGATCTTAAGCCCTGATTATCTCATCGAGTTGTGTTGCTACTCCAAGTTGACCACCCGGGAGCAGGAGCACTATGAAGGAGTGTGGAGGTATGAGAAGGGACTCCAACTCGTGACAGTCCACTTCAAGCAAGACAAGATGAGAAGAAGGTTCATGGAGAGATGGAATCATCTCAAAGAAGAGTGTGGGTTTCCTTTTCTGAAAAGAGTACACTCACTTTGTTTTTCTCTTGGCTTTTATTTTGTGTGAAGATAATACTGATTTGACCTAAGTGCCATATGCCATGCTAACTGTTCTTAGGAAAAAAATAAATATAAAGTGGGAGACTCACCATTGATATTTGGGTCTGTAATGAATTTCCATGTTAACAGAAACCAAAAACAATCACTACTCAGAATGAAGCCTACAACATGAGTCATGATGGGAACCTGGTCTACCACTGACTGAGGCGCCCCAAGACTACAGGATGCATTCCAAGTGAATATTCTACCATAGGGTGGTATTTTTTCAAACTCTTTTACAGTGTGGCCCTCTGGTGGAAGAACTGTCACTCCTCAAATGCATCCTACTCTTTGGAGACTCCAAATATGTCAGGCTACATGGCAAAGGGCAAAGATGATTGTGATCAGCTTACTTTGAGGCAGAAAGACTGGATTATCCGGGTAGACTGCCTGTAATGAATCACAATGACCTTTAAAAGTGAATGAAGGAGAGAGAAGAGTCAGAGTGATGCATTGGGAAGAAAGCCTCAACCCACCACTGCTGGCGCTGGAGGAGGAGGAAGGCGCCTCAAGCCAAGGAATGCAGCAGCCTGCAGGACTGGGAAAGGCAGGGACAGGGCTTCTCCCCTGGAGCCATCACAAGGATGCAGCTGGTGGAGCTCTGCTGGTGGAGCTCTCGGTTTCAGCCAGTGAGACTCGTGCTGGAGTTCTAAGCTACAGAGCTATAAGCTGATACATTTGTGTGTGGTTTGTTTGTGTGTTTGGTGCTGGGGATTGAATCCAGAGGCATTATACCTATGAGCTACACTCTCAGCCCTTTTTATTTTTTTATAGTTTGAAACAGGGAATTCCTAAGTTACTGTACTGTCCTCAAACCTGTGATCCTCCCATCTCAGCCTCACCACACCAGACTCGCTTACATTGTGTTAAGCCACTAACTTTTTGGCAATTTGTCCCAGTGCAATACAAAACAAGTAGAGGCTCCTGTTCAAACCTGTTAATACAGCAGAAGTAAATGAAATAACACTTCTTTTACTGCATGGAATGCTTCCTAATATTTTCTAGACTACTTCAGCTTATTTCATTTTACAAAAAGTAAATACTGGCTCTTTGATTGAATAACCCCCACCCCACCCTCTCCCCAGAGTTTCACAGTACCTTGTTCAGGAAAATGCTGCCCTAGGGGTATAGGTAAGGACTGCCCTGGTACACCTTACATACCAGTAAAGAAATTGACTATGATCTTAGTGAAATAATCAAAATTATTGCTACAACCATGCTCAAGAGATGGGTGAGTTTTAAAGTGCTTAGCATTTGCTGGCTTTGCAAACGCTCTGTATTTGCACACCACACTCACATGTGGGGGTGCTGACAGACTGGGACAAGCCAAGGGCCAGCTCTGAGGACCAGTTAGCATCGTAATGCTCAGCTGCCGCTGCAGCTCCCAAGCCCTGGGCTGTGCAGGAGCACGAGACACGGTGTCCATAGCACTAGGGTTCTTCGGCAATGCAGCGGACAGCCCTGTCCATTCTCCCCAGCAACCATCTTACAGTTCAGACACATCATCACAGAGTCTGTGGCACTGCAAATCACACAGACTCACAGCTAGAATTAAATGAAAATTCTTAGTATTAACAGAATAAATCCAGGCACATCATTTTCTGAAATGATACAAACCCTGAATCTTCCAAGCTATGTCAAATCAGCATGTTATTTATATTCTCCAAGTCTTGATCCCACTAACTTTGAAATGGAAATAAATTTCCCCTCAAATGGTTAAAAGTGATGTATATAAAGTATCTGACAACACACCTGGCACCTGATGCGGACTCAGCCAGTGTCTATTATTTATGAGTCAGCTGGCCTAGTAATCCTCACTGAATGAACCCATTCCTCTGTGTGTGTGTGTGTGTGTGTGTGTGTGTGTGTGTGTGTTATCACCTCTGAGTTACACCCCCAGCCCTCCTTTTATTTTTTATTTTGAAACAGGGTCTCACTAAGTTGCTGAGGGCCTTGCTTAGGCTGGCCATGAACCTGAAATCCTCCTGTCTCAGCCTCCCAAGTACTGGGATTACAGGTGTGCGCCACCAGGCCCGGCTCCCATTCCTTGATTCTTGCAGGTGTGCACTGATTATCACACTAGCGGCTAAAAAAAAAAAAAAAAGGTTCAGAGAAACATGTCAGCTTTCTCTCCACTGTTGGACTGTCATTCTTGATAGTGACACCAGAGTTCCTGCCAGCAATACACTAGGAAGAAAGTTTATAACCTCTGCAGGGTTCTGGGTGAGCCCTTGCAGCTCCTATACATATTGGCAAGTCTTAAAGGATACCTCCCAGGACCTAAACTAAGTAACAAACAAAGCACACATCTTTACCCAGCAAGCACATCATGGGACTCTCTTTTCTCTGCTAAGACTGTGTAATAATACCTGGCTGTCAAATCCTTCTTAATTCTCCAGCATCTAGACAGTACACACTAGAAGCTCAGTAAAGATACAAGAATGAACAAATGTACAATCAAGCAGAATCCGAGAGGAGCTGAGCTGACCTTGCCATGTCTTCTCTAGCATGGCTTCTCGGCCTTGGCACCATTGATGTTTGGGGTAGAATGATGCTTTCTTGTGAGGACTGTCCTGCGCATGACAGAATGCAAAATAGCAACTGTGATCTCTCCCTGCCATGCCAAATGTCTCCTAGAAGGGCAGAATTGCCCCAGGATGAGAACAACTGCTCTGAAACAGAGATCTTCACTTAGGGAGACTTTTAACAACCCAATAATGAGGCCACACCGCAAGCCAACTAAACGACTCCCTTGGGGAGACTAGATTCATAGTTTCCTGGAGTTCTCAGGTGACTCAAATGTGCAATGCAATGTCAAGAGCCTTTTCTCCACACTCCTGAGTAATGCTTCTGCGTGTGATTAAAGGTGTGGCCCATGGATCAGCCGCTGGGAGTCACCAGCGAGCTTGTCAGAAATGCAGAATCTCAGCCAGGCATGGTGGCACATGTCTGTCATCCCAATACTTGGGCGATTCTGACAGGAGGATCACGGGTTTGAGGCCAGCCTCGGCAACTTAGTGAGACCCTTAGCAACTTAGTGAAAACTTGTCTCAGTAAAAAAAAATAAAATAAAAAGGGCTGGGGGTGTGGCTCACCAATAGAACCCCATTTGGGTTCAATCCCCAGTACCACAAAATGATGCAGAATCTCAAGCCCCAGCGGAGACCTACTGCTTCTCTCAGGCCAGACAGGAGAAAGAGACCACATCAGTTATTTAAACACTGAGTATTAAATATACAGAGTTGTTAACTAAGTCCAAAATTGTTAATAAAGTAATTGAAAGCAAAACTGAAACTATTCCGTATTACGGGGGCAGCAGCTGTAGAAATCAGCTACCAACTGTGGGGTCAAGCAAAGGAAAGCAAGAGGCTGGAATCCCCAGCAAGGAGTAATTTCCTTGCCAGCCCTGCAGACTCTTGGGGGTGTAATGAAGTTCATTGTGAGAGTGTGAGGGAAACTACAACCCATGGGAAGGGGCTGCCGCTGATGATGATGATGATGATGATGATGATGATGATGATGATGATGATGAAGATGACCGTGATGATGATGATGACTGAAGAAGCCTCTCTGGGGCGCTGCACGCAGGAGCAGCTAGCAGGTGGCCAATTCGCCCTCCTCTGGCCAATTCTCCCTCCTCTGGTCTTGCGCTATCTGGCGCCCCCTGCTGGAAAAGCGCAGCATAGAGCCAGCTGGCAAAGCAGAAACCGGTCCACACTGTAATGCAGTCTGAGTCTAGTCCCAGCAAGATGAGGCCGAACTTAAAAAGGGACAGGTTTGGAATTGAGACACAATAGCTGACACAACTAGTGAACCCGAATCTGCATTTTAACAAGATCTCAAGGGATTTCCATGCACATTACAGCGTGGGAAGTCCTACACTCACAATTCATTTCCTAGTGCCAGTGATACAAACCACTACTTTATTGTGGTTTATCATCTTAGATGTAAAGAGAATTTTCAGTGTAGGAATGAATCCAGCCTATGTATGTCTCGTCAAAAATAAATACTTGTCTCTTGTCCCTTTTTTTTTTAATTTTATTTTTATTCATACATTGTAAGCATACATCTTTGTTAGGTGCAAATTGATAACGATACATGTGCTCACAATTCTCATTTGACCCCTTCCCCAAATTCCCACCCCGCTCCCTCGCCCTCCCTCCCTCTCAAGTTCAGTTTAGTGAGTAATCTTGGTATACATTAGTGTCCCCTCCGCCCCCGTCCAACCCCCTCGGCTAAATCAACTTCTTTGCTTTCGAGGGTCTCTCCTTTTTCATCTGGAGGCCCTCTTATGCCCCATCTTCTCCCTAGCATCCGCAAATTAGGGAGAACATATGCTTTTTTACTCTTTGTGTCTTGTCCTCTTTTTACTTGAAATTATTACACAGGAAAACAAATTTTCACCCTTTCCTTCGCCCTTCCTTAAATGCTGAGTAAAATTTAAAAAACTTCAATTCGTAGTTACTATCACAGAGCAGGGAGTCCCTGGAGGACGCCTGGGTTCTGTCCTTTCCCTCTCGGCTTCTCCAAGAGACGCCCCTTACCCAGAGACTGAAGTCTCACTCTACCAGGCGCCCAGCAGATGTGCGGGGGTCACACACGGGATACAAGCTGCCAGACACAGCAGCTCGGGGCGACACAGGCCACAGCTGAAGAAGAAGCTGGCGAGGGTGCCCCCTGCAGAGGAGCCTCCGCCAGTCCTCCTGTGCGACCTGGAAAACACAGCCCCAGGACGGGGGCGTTCCTGGTGCGCGGCTGCCCCCTAGCGAACGATCTCTAACTCTTCAATTTAGCTCATAATTAAAAAGTCTGGCTTTGCCAACTTGTTTAAAGCTTATGCAGAATCATTCCTGATATCAATCTTCATGCATAATTATTACCGATACCAATCTTTTTAACAAGCATATTAACACTTCCTATTCACGTGTGGTTTAGTGTAAAATATATATATTTGTTCAATTAAATATTATTGGAAATTTGTAATAGGCTTTTATGAGAACACAACGATCAAAGTATGAATGAAAACAAAATTACTTTTGTGAAAATTTGGAGGAATTCTGTATATTTTAGCCACACGCTAAGAGGAACTGGATCGTACTGAACCTATCATCAGAGCACAAGTTGCACATATGCATGCATGTCCGATTTCCAGTTCCAAACATGTAATGAATTCTCTTTCAACTTTTACATGAAGTGAAAAAGTAAGTAGCATAAAAAAATCAATTATTTTGATTCGAAAACTTCCATTTGTATCACAAGCTTGACAAAACAATTCTATTTTATAAAATTGTTTTTGCCTGTGTACAGGGGTTTTTTACAAGTTTTATGAGTCATAGATTCTAAGATTTTATTTTTATACTTTTATTAGTGCATTATAATCTCACATCATAATGCAGTTCATAGTGGATTCTGAGTTTTGTTTTGTTTTGGTTTGGGGGTTTTGCCATACTGGGGATTGAACCCAGAGGCATTCTACCTCCAAGCTACACTCTCAGCCCTATTTTTTATTCTTTATTTTGAAACAGAGTCTCACTAAGTTGCAGAGGGCCTCACTAAGTAGTTGAGACTGGCCACAAATCTGCAATCCTCCTGTCTCAGCCTCCCAAGAACTGGGATTACAAGTGTCATCACACCCAGGTTCTGAGATTTTAAGGTCATAATATATAACACTTAGGAATTCCTGTGTGTGTGTGTGTGTGTGTGTGTGTGTGTGTGTGTGTGTGTGTTGCTAGGGATTGAATCCAAGGGTGGCATTCTACCACTGAACTTCACCTAGCCTTTTTTATTTATTTACTATTTTAAAATGGGGTCTCACTAGGTTACCACGCACTGGCCTGGGGTCTGCAATCCTCCTGTCTCAACCTCCCGAGAACTGGTATTATAGGAGTGCACGTGGCTAGGGATTCTTTTCTTTGAGTGTGGATGAGTAATAAGATTGATAAATATGCTGATAAACATATTATATTGCATTCTTCACACAATAAAATGTACAACTCACAATAATGATACATTTACTATGTAGAAACTAAAGTACTTGGTGTCCCACATTAAAAGGTAGGTTAAATATTTTAAAAAAATTTTAAATGGGTTAAACTAAGCTGTTCTGGATCTTTTGTCTTTTCACATAAACTTTAGAATTCATTTATTAATGGATTCTATTAGTGTTCAAATAATAAATTATGGAGATTTTGATTGGGAATGCATTGAACCCATAAATTAAAAGAACTGGCATCTTGACATCACTGAGTTTTTCTATCCTCGTATGTGGAATGTCTCTCCATTAGATCTTTAACTTCTTTCATCAGAGTTTTCCTCATATAGATCATGGATAGGTTTTGTAAGATTTATTTTTTTTCTTTTTTATGCCAATATGAATGTATTATACTTTCAATTTCAATTTTAAATGTTCACTGCTGGTATACAGGAAAACAATTGACTTGGGGGGGGGTGGTACTGGGTACTGAACCCAGGGTCTTTCTAAGTTATCCAGGCTGGCATTGAACCTGCAATCTTCTTGTCTCAGCCTCCCAAGTACTGAGATTACAGGCATGCACCATCATGGTTCACTAACAATTGACTTTTTAACATTTAACTTTGTGCCTTGCAACCTTGCTATAATTGTTTATTCCAGAAATGCTTGTTGATTCTTTAGGAGAATCTACATAGTTAATTATGTCATTTGCAAACAAAGACAATTTCCCTTCCTAATCTATACATCTTGATTTGCTTTCCTTGTCTTATTGGATTAGCTAGGACTTAAGTACAATATTTGATAGGAGTGGTGAGAAGGTTCATCCTTTCTTCCTGATCCTAGTGAGAAAGCAGATAGTTTCTCACCACTAAGGATGATATTGATTATAGGCTACTTGTACACGTTCTTTATCAAGTATTGGAAGTTTCCCTCTATTCTTAATTTGCTGAGGCCTTGATTTATTTTAACTTCAATATTAGTATGTTTCACCATTAAACTAAACAAAATCTGCCTTAAAATGTGATGGGTAATATGTGTCATCTTTTCTTTTCTAGCCTGAAGCTTCTAAAGTAAAACTACATCCAATATATATCATATTTTAAATGAATATAAGAAATGGTCATTCCAATTACTTCCAGTGGATGTTGTTAAATAGCAACAGCTTTTTCTAGTATTTAAGCATAACCACCCTTGAATCTTCCTGATCACAATCAAACTGTTGTATATAAATGGTTTAAAAATTTGATCCATGGCATGCATCTACATCTTCAATTACCTCAATACATACAAAGATATTTTAAGAGTTATTATGTTCCCTCTCATTCTCTCTTGATACACACATAGTTACCAACACAATAAACACCCAAAGGCAATTTTATAATTTCATTGTCTCTGGATTGTTGGCAGATGCACCGTACATTATGCCAAGCTTCTCCCTGAGACAATATTTATCCTGCCTGCATGGTGGTGAACCAGGATTTGAGAAGAAATATGCCAACACAAGGATGGTGGGATTGGAAGACTTCATGAAAAATTCCTCTGATACTAACCACCAAGAAGATTTCTCAGGAACAAGAGATGACTTTCACATTGTGTCCCTAGAAGAGTAGCCATAAGTGTCCACAGAACATTTGAGAAATGTTTTACCCAGGCACTAGACATAGAAACAGATTACACGAATGGAAACAGGGAATTTTTTTCCTTTGTCAGAGTAAAAATGTGTTTCCAAAACGATTGGTGGTCCTTTGTTTCTTTGTCACTGACACATCTGGCAACCCGAGGAAGGCTCAGCCTAACCTACTGCCACCCACAAGATGTCTGAACATCTTCAGGTATTTACAGCCTTCTGGAATGTTCACAGTCAGTAGCATTCTGCTATCACTTTAGAATAATAACCCACTGTTATATTAAACTGCAGATCTCCTAAAGAGATCCAATATGGAACCCAAGAGAGGGGCACTGAAGGAAGGCCAAAATGACAAATTATTTTGCTCAACAAATGACTGGAGACAGATTAAGTTACAATGAAATTGAGTTACACAGAACAAATAAAACACCAGACAAGTGAAAACTAGTTTCCATCATTCCTGTTCTTCAAAGCCGTCTCAGAAACCAACCCCATCCCCCCACACAAAAAAGACCATTGAATATTCAGAAGTTCTTTCTAGTTACTTCATTGTTTTGTTTTTTTATTTGGGCTTAAGTCAGGTGAAACTTGAGATGACTTTTCCCCGACCTTAAAATTTGATCAGTGGCCATTTTGCCTCAACAAGATGGGCAGGTCTTTTTGTGAGAGAGCACATATATGCTTTGCTTAATGTTCTGTCATATTGGGAAATAATTTCAAGCTAGAAAAAGAGTACTCAAGTCAAGTGTGGTGTTACATGCCTGTAATCCCAGTACTTGGAAGGCTGAGACAGGAGAATTGCAGATTCAAGATCAGCCTCAGCAACATAGTGATATCCTGTTTCAAAACAAAGGGGGGGGGGGTGCAGAGGTTATAGTTCAGAGGTAGAATGCTGCTGGGTTCAGTCTCTAGTACTAAAGAGGAAAGAAAAAAAGAATAGTCAAGATAGTTAAGAATATTTACTATATGCTCTTTTACTGATATAATTTATTTTTATTTGAATTAATGAGAAACTGTTAAAACTCCAATCAAAGAATAACCCTTTTTTTTAATTTGTGGTAATCTGAAAATTAAAGTGCTTTAAAATAAGCATGATTTATAATTAAAATAAAATGAGATATAGGAAAGAAGAAAGAAGTTATACACACTGAAGTTAAGATTCTCAAAATGTCACAACACTGAGGATGAATGGTGTCTAAATGTCACTATTATGACTCATAATTTGTCCTTCAAACAGATGAACATTATATTACAATTGGGATTTGAAATTCAAGAGCCTTCCATCATTTTATTCTCTAGTTAAGGACTTAATTTTGTACTGTTTATTCCTTCTGGGTGGGCGCACATACTTTCAGACTTGAAGAAAGGGCATCTAGAAGGTGGTGCAACCCTGCTATGGAGCAGACTATCTTATCTGACACTCAGGAGTTGTGTCAGTCATTTCTCTCATAAGCTCATGGAACACTCTTCAGGATGGATCATATGATAGGCAACAAGGCAAAATCACAATAAATTTTTAAAATTTCAATAATATTGAATGTTTTTTCTGACCACAATAGATTAAAACTAAAAACCAATAGCAGGGAAAGCTTTGGAAACTATACAAATATATGAAAATCAAACAATTTACTTTTAAACAACCAATAGATCAAGGGAGAAATCAAAAAGGAAATTTAAAAATTACTTGATATTTGTATTTGACAATGGAGATACAACATGCCAAAACCTATGAAATATGGCAAAAAGGAAAGTTTATAATAATGCCTACATCAAGAAAGTAGAAAGTTCCCAAATTTAAAAACCTATCACTATATATCAAAGAACTAGAAAAGCATCTGGGCACCATGGTGCAGACCTGTAATCCCAGTCCTTGGAAGGCTGAGACAGGAAGATCACAGATTTTAGACTAGCCTGAGTAACTTACAGAGACCCTCAGTAAGTTAGGGAGAGCCTGTTCAAAATAATAAATAAAAGGTCTGGGTGTGTAGCTCTGAGTTAGAATGCTCCTTGTTTCAATCCAAGGAAGGAATGAAGGAACGAAGGAACGAAGGAAGGGAGGGAAGGAAGGACCCAAAATTAGTAGAGAAAGTAAATATCAGGACAGAAATAAATGAGGTGGAGATTAAAAATACACTACAAAAAATAAAGAGCTGGTTCTTCGAAAATATAAAATAAATAGATAAACCCTTAGCTCCACTAAGAAAGAAGGAAAGAAAATTCAAATAAAATCAGAGATGAGTCAGACATGGTGGTTTATGCTTGTAATCCTAGTACTTAGGAGGCTGAGACAGATGGATTTCAGGTTCTTGGCCAGCCTTAGCAAATTAGTGAGACCATCCTCAACTTAGTGAGATCCTGTTTCAAAATAAAATAGGGCTGGGGATGTAGCTCAGCGTTAGAATGCCCCTGGGTTCCATCCACAGTATCAGAAAAATAAAATCAGAGATGAAAAGGAAGAGATAAAGACATTGCAACTGACAATACAGAAACACAAAAGGTCTTCAGAGATTATGAATAAACATATGCCAACAAATTTGGTAACCTAGAAAAAATGGACAAATTTCTTGGAACAACAAAAAGCCCACAATAGCCAAAGTAGTTCTTAGCAACAAGAACCATGTAGGAGGCATCACAATACCTGACTTCAAACTCTACTACAAAGCCACAGTAATAAAAATAGCATGGTGTTGGCACAAAAACAGACACATAGACCAATGGAGCAGAAATAGAAGATTCAGAAATGAACCCACACGCTTACAGGCAATTGAATTTTGACAAAGAAGCCAAAAATATAAACTGGAAAAAAGATAACCTCTTTAACAAGTGGTGTTGGCAAAACTGGTTAACCATACGCAGGAAAATAAAAATAAATCCCACTTTCTCACCCTGCATAAGAGTCAACTCAAGGTGGATCAAAGATCTGGAAGTCAGGCCAGAGACCTTGCAGCTACTTGAAGAGGGCATAGGACCAACACTTCAACACATAGGCACAGGTAAAAACTTTCTCAACAAGACCCCAAAAGCACAAGCAACTCAAAGGAAGATCAATACATGGGATTGCATTAAACTGAAGAGCTTCTGTGCAGCAAAGAAAAATATAAAGAACCTCAACAGAGAGCCTACAGAGTGGAAGAAAAATTTTGCCAGCTACTCTTCTGATAGAGGTCTAATATCTAGGATATACAGAGAACTCAAGAAAACCACAGCTAAGAAAACAAATAACCCAATCAAAAAATGGGCAAAGGATCTAAATAGACACTTCACAAAAGAAGAAATACAAATGGCCAATAAATGTATGAGGAAATGTTCTACATTATTAGCAACCAGAGAGATGTAAATCAAAACTACCTTGAAATTTCACCTAACTCCAATCAGAATGGCAATCATCAAAAACACAAACAACAACAAATGCTGGTGAGGGCATGGAGAAGTGGGAACCCTAATACATTGTTGGTGGGATTGCAAATTAGTGCAACCACTTTGGAAAACAGTATGGAGGATCCTCAGATGAATGGGAATGAATCCACCATATGATCCAACAATACCACTTCTGGGTATCTACCCAAAAGAATGGAAAACAAACTATCAGACCGATGCATGTGTATCTATGTTTATAGCTGCACAATTCACAATTGCCAAACTATGGAAACAGCCAAGATGTCCATTGACAGATGAATGGATTACAAAACTATGGGATATGTACACAATGGAATTTTACTCAGCCATAAAGAAGAACAAAATCATGTTATTTGCAGGGAAATGGATGCAACTGGAAAACATCATGTTAAGTGAGATTAGTCAGTCACAAAGAGTAAAAAAGCCTATGTTCTCCCTAATATGTGGATGCTAGGGAAAAGATGGGACATAAGAGGGACTCCAGATGAAAAAGGAGAAACCCTAGATAAGCAAAGAAGTTGGCTTAACTGAAGAAGATGGACACAGGAGGGGGGACACCCTAATGCACATGATGTACTTTCACAAATATATCAAAGTCAATCACTAAACTGAACTTGAGAAGGAGGCAGGGTGAAGGAATGGGGTGGTAATTGGGAAGGGGGTTAAATGAGAAATGTGTGCATATATGCCTTTATCAGCTTGTGCCTAACAAAGATGTATGATTACAATGCACCAATTATTATAAAAAAGTTTTTAAAAATTAAAAAAAATAAAGCCAGAGAATAAAACTCAAAAAAAAAAGATTATTCATCATGATCTAGTGGGATCATCCCAAGAATATCAGGATTGTTCAATATACACAAATAAATAAACGTGATATGCCACAATGACAAAACAGAGGATAAAAACCACATGATCATCCCAGTAGATGCAGAAAAGGCATTTCATAAAATCCAACATCCCTTCATGATAAAAACATTGAACAAATACAGCACAGAAGGAGCATACCTCAACACAAGAACAGTCATTTATAATAAGCCAAAGGCTAACATTGTACTGAACAGGGGGAGTTGGAAGCGTTCTCTTTGAGATCTGAACAAGACAGGGACGCTCACTTTCACCACTTCTACTGATCATAGTGCTGAAGTCCTAGCCGGAGCAACTGGGCAAGAGAAAGAAAGAAAGAAAAGGCATCCAAATAGGAAAAGAAGGAGTCAAACTGTCACTGTTTGCAGATGGCATGATCCTATATATAGAAACCCCTAAAACTACTAGAACTAATAAAATCAGCAAAGTTGTAGAAGGCAAAATCAACATACAAAAACCAGTAGCATTGCTATAAGCCATGCAAATTTTCTGAAATAGAAATCAAGAAAGTGATCCCACCTACAATTGCCTGGATTTGCTTTAAAATAATCAGGGTGTGAGTAGAAATGGGGATAGGAAGTGGGGAGCAAGGAACAGATTAAGGCAAAACAGCACGGATGACAGCTGTGTGAGCCCGGGATGCGTACACAGGGTGGTTACATGATCCTCTTTACTTTCAGATATGCTTAGATTTTAAAAAATAAGATGTCATTAAATGTTTAATTTAAAAATAATTAACCTGGACATTGGCTATCCCAAATATCTTTCAGAAACCTAGGATAAGTTGCTCAATCATTAGGTATAAGTATGGAATAAGGTAATCATATAGTTTAAATATACTAACTTCCTTTACCAAATGCTGTATTAATCTTACAATATCGTACTGACATGATCCATTAATTGTCACTCTACCTCATTCCCAGGAGCCGTGTAGACAGGCTCTGGCTTCCGCTGCTCCTATGTTCCAAGACGTACACTGAGCCAAAATGGACAGACTGGGGCACAGCTATTCCATCTCTATTTGGTGATTGATGAACACTGGTCCAAAATCTGTTGTATGGATTGTTTGATTGATAAATTGGCAAAGATTTCAATCCATGAAGATTCTTGAAATCAAGTTGCTGCAGCGGGACCCACCTCAATACTTCATTCACTCAATCAGAACTTGTCAAATGCTCCTTTATTTACTTTAATCAACTCCTACTTGGGGAATCTATGGCATGAAAGCCATAGTTTTAACCCAGGTATTAAAAGCATGTGATTGTTGGGCTGGGATGTAGCTCAGTGGTGAAGTACATGCTTAGCATGGGCAAGGCCCTAGGTTCAATCCCCAACACACACACACACACACACACACACACACACACACATGCACACACACCATTGTTGCTCTCAAGAAGGTCAAAAGAGTAGCACATGTCAAGATATAAGACGTGCAAAACAAGTACAATAACGTCCTAACCAGATATGTTTGCATACACACCAAAAGGGATTTTTGAAATGTGATTAAATTAAGGACTCTGAGCCAGGCATGGTGGCACATGCTTGTAATCCCAATACTTGGGAGGCTAAGACAGGAAGACTCAGATTCCTGGCCAGCCTCAACAACGTGTGAGGCCCTCTGCAACTTAGTGAGACCCTGTTTCAAAATAAAGAATAAAATAGGTTTGGGGGTATAGCTCGGAGGTAGAATGCCTCTGGGTTCAATCCCCGGTACCGCACACACACAAAAACAGTTAAGTACTTGGAGATGAGGAGAGTATTTTGGATTACCCGAGTAATATCATCAAAAGTGGTGGTTACAAGTGAAAGAGGAAGGAATATCTGAATCAAATATTGGAAAGATTGGAAGGCCCTGTGCTGCTGTCTCTGGAGATGGAAGAAGGGGCCACAGGCCAAGGAATGCAGCTGTCTCCAAAAGCTAGAGTCTCCAGAAAGGAACACAGCCCTGCCGACGACACATCTGTGGGCCCAGTAAGATCCATGGCAGATTCCCGACTTCCAGAACTTAAAGTAATAAATTTATGTTCTTTTAAGCTGCTAAGTTTATGGTAATTTGTTAGAGCAACAATAAAAAACATACAGATAGAACAAGATTACCTTTTTTTTTGTCTTTCCACAATGTCAGAATTTATTGGATAACAATAAATTAAAAATTCAGAAGCTATACCACTTTCAATATTTTTGGGTCACCTGATAGTTTTAAGTCAGGTAATTCTTTTATTCCATTCTAACCTTAGTTGCTAATATCTGTAGCACTCAAGTCACACACCCTACTTCGAACAATGATAGATATAGGTTACAGAGAGACTAAGAAAGGGTTACGGCGGCACAGGGGCCAGGAGACCTCGCCGAAAGCGCAGGCAGAGTGCCACTGGAGGTGGTCAGGTGAGGCTTTGGCGTCGTTGGTTCTGCTTTTGTTTTTGTTTTTTAACCCTTGTCTTGATTTTATTTGGCATAATTTTAATACTTTTATTTTGCAATTACACATCACCGTAGGATTCAAAGTGACACACACATGCATGCACCCATCACTGGTGCATTTCCTTCCACTTCCCACCCCCTTGCTCCCTCCCCATGCGTGTTAGTGAGATTAGTAGTGACACCCTCATGTGTGGGCAGGCTGTCACCTTGTTTGAACTGCTCCCTTCCTCAATCCTTGGTTTTCCAGTCCCCACCTCCCTCCTTTTCTCCCCATCCACTATTCTACTGGTTTCTCTCCTCATTCAAAGAAATAATGGGGATTGAACCCAGGGGCATTCTGCCACTGAGCTACACCCCCAGTCCTTTTTATTATTTATTTTGAAACAGGGTCTCGCTGATTTGCCAAGGCTGGCCTCCAACCTGCAATCCTCCTGTCTCAGCCTCCATACACTGGGATTACAGGCACACACTACCACACCCAGCTCCCCCATATTGTTCAAAGACACCAGAAGAGCTAGCTTGCTCCTTCCCTTGTGGAGCCCCACCTCACCACTGGGGGGTTTCCACAATTAGATTACCACTTTCTGCCAGTTTGAAGCCCCCTTCTCCCTCCACTGCTGATAGAGACCTCAGTGCCAGTGGGGCACCGAGTGGTCCAGTGTAAGAATTCCATCTGGCTGGGGGTGGTTGCGCACACCTGTGATTCTAGTACTTGGGAGGCTGAGACAGGAGGAGCTCAGGTTCGAGGCCAGCCTCAGAACTTAGCAAGACCCTGTTTCAAAAACATTGAATAACACAAGTGGCTTGGGGTGTAGCTCAGAGATAGAATGCCTCTGGGTTCAATCCCCAGTCCCTCCTCTCCACCCCCAAACACACAAAAACCACTTGCCATGGCTTTCTTAGATCACCCTTGAAACCAACTGTCGCAGGTTGAAGTGGACTCTGGACTGCCATTGAGTGTACAGAATGTTAGTTAGAGAGATTAGAGAGTGTCTTTGGACAACATAGGTGCAACGCTCCTCAGACAGAGAGCTCTAGAGCCTAAATGGCGGTCACCCTTGCCTCCCTGGACTCTAGTAGCCCGGCCTCTATCCCTCGGCCTCCATCGCTACATGTGTGCTGTCCTGGGAAGCTCTGCACAGCTGCGGCAGTGCCTGGCAGGGCGAGCAGCTGCACGGTGTGCTCTGACCGTGCCTCGTGTGAGGCAGGGAGTCTCCTCTCTGGCGTCTGAGCAGCTCACCTCCCGGCCCCTCAGAGCTCCTCTGGGAATGCGAACCCCCCAATGCGTGCATCTGTGTCTACACTGTCACCACTGTTACCCAGCACCTAGAGCATTGCTTGATGCATAGTAAGCACTAAATAACCCATTCTTGAATGAATGGGTGGATGAATAGATGGACTGGTTAATAAAAGACAAAGAATCCCTTAATAAGGAAGGAGACTGTCAATCCAGTAGTGAAGTTTTTCAAGGCAAGGGCTAGATTTTCTTCTTTAACCCTGAAGGTTCTGAAAGTCAAAGTTTCATAAAAGTTAGTGAATGGATATAGGGATGGATGGAGCCACACATCAAAATCCAGGGACAGGAGCCGGGCGTGGTGGCGCACACTTGTAATCCCAGCATTCGGGAGGCTGAGACCGGAGGATCCGGGTTCGCGGCCAGCCTCAGCTACCTAGTGAGGCCCTCCGCAACTTAGTGAGACTCGGTTTCAAAATAAAGAATAAAAAATAGGGCTGGGGGTGTAGCTCGGAGGTAGAATGCCTCTGAGTTCAATCCCCAGTACTGCAAAATAAAATAAAATAAAATAAAAAATCCAGGGACAATTAAGGAGGAAATTGAGATACCGAGACTTGCTGCCTGCAGATACCACCTGGCTCACCTCACTCTGCTTTGGGGGGGGGGGGGCTGTCCCTGTCTTCTGGCTGCCACTTCGGGAAGATCTGAAGCAGGGGCCTCCACCCTGGCTGCACAGTAGGCTACTGATGCCCATGCCCCCAGCCAAATCATTTGTAGTAGAGTCTCTGGTGGGAGAGTTAGGTGTCAGTGTTTTTAACACTTCCCCAGACAATGCCAATACCCTCCAACACTGAGAACCACTCTCTGAAAGGCACAGCTGGTGCTTGGTAAGGCAGGAAGCCCACAAAGAAGAACTAAGAGTCACCACTACTGATATTTCGTCCCGTAATTACCTAATAAGGCTACTGTTGACCAATAACTTCATTTAAATATAGGCATCTGATATTGGCAGGGTCTTTTTTTATTTTTATAAAAATTACTTAGAAGCCATTTACAAATACACAATTGCATCCAGAATAACTGTTGTTAGGAGTTAAGTAAGTCTTAGACAAAAGCCTTACCATCCAATGTCAAGAGGAATATGCAGAAAAAAAAAGAAATACATGTTACATACATTTATGTTTTGATATCATTAATATCTATAATATTATCTAATATTCAGCATATTTATGTTTTGCTAGCATTCATTAATATCTATAACATTATAAAATACTCAAAATAAACTGTATGATATATCATACTAATATATACATTAATACATCTTTTCCCTTTTGCCAGAAATCTGTCTGGCCCATGAGCACACTTGAGAAGGAGAGAGATAAAATGGGAAATTTAGTACTTGGCATAGAGGTAGAAAAGTCATAGATATTTAACTCACAAACCTCAGGACTAGTGAACAACTATTCATTTTAACAATATATGACAGGAGGTTAGCAATGAAATGCCAATGTATTTTAAAAGCACCATTTCCACAGGAGAAAATTTCCCAAACTCCTAGTACTTGCCCACTAAATACCAATCCTACAGATGAGTCACAAGAACACACCAGAGAGCACAACTCTTGGATTAGTGAGTAGAGACATTCCAGGACGTGAGTTGTTTCTCAGAACACTCGTTTAGAAACTCGTGTTCCTGATGTGGTGAGGAAACCATCCAGATCAGAGAATGCTAGTGGAACCCGCTATAATGGGAAGTAAGTAAAAATTATGATCCGTATCTTCATGAGAGAGCTGGACCTTGACAGAATAACCTTCCTTCAATGAATTTTTAGTACAGCTACAGGTATTCATAAAATAGTAACAGTGCTTTACTCTGCTTTTGAAAATGGCAGCTACTTAAGGTGGTTAGAGTTACACACACACACACACACACACGCACACACACACACACACACACATACACACAGGTGTCTGCATGTGTGCATATGTGTTAACATAAATAGCAGTCCACACAATATTGAAACTGAAGGCTTTAAGTTTAAGTACTTGCCCTAGCCTAACAAAGACCCTTACGAGGACCCATCAAGCATCGGGCTGAGCCCTGACATGGTCACTCCCTGTGAGGACGGAAGGAGGAAGAGAGACCGGGACGAGAGAACGGTGGGTCAATGGCAGAGGATGCTCAGGATTCTACGTGGACACGAAGGGAGTGTCTAAGGCCATACCAGGAGGACTCCCTGGAGGCGACAATGTACCTAGTCTTGAGAAGCTGAGTGGCCATGGGCACTGTTCTTACAGAGTGAGGGAGGACTAAAGACCTGGAGTGGTGGTTTGCGGATGGGGGGAGGAATACGATGAACTCACAACAGAATTGGGTGATCAGGAAACTATAAAAGATAGAGCAAGCCTGGGACACGACCCGTGCTGCTCTCTCAATGGAACAAAAGCAGAGTTTCCCCTGGAGTTTTCAATTAGTGTAGAAGATTGATTTCTACACATAGTACATATATGTAGAAAACATATATACATATTGTAAATCCAAAAGAAAAACACTAGAGGGCAGCACAGTAACAGTTTTGTACCTTAGCATTATTTCCTCCAACAGTGGAGCCCCAGCTGACAAGAATCCCCGGAACCTGAGCATTAGCCGTACCATGGGGTGTTGCTGCAAACAGACCACAGACCATAAAACTCTGTGTGTGTGTGTGTGTGTGTGTGTGTGTGTGTGTGTGTGTGTGTGTGTGTTTCACTGGGGATTGAATACAGGGCATTTTACCTCTAAACTGCATCCCCAGCAGGATCTTGCTAGATTTCTGAATCTCACTAAATTGCTGAGGCTGGTCTTGAACCAGAGATCTTCCTGCATCAGCCTCCCAAGTACTAGGATTAGAGGCATGCACCACCATGCCCAGCTTACATAAAGTTTTGAAAAACTCTATGTAACTGGAAAATTTTTCATGGTAGCATGATAAATGCTGTAAACATTTGACTGTCTATGAACAAGTCAAATGCATGAATATAAACTCAGATTAACTCTTTTTTCTAACCAGATATATGACTATACAATACAGGACTATAGTTAACAGTACCTTGTATACTTAAAATTTGTTAAGAGTGGATCTCAAGTGTTCTCACTACAATAAAGTAAAATAAAATTAAAACAACTGTGAGAAGATAGATGTGTTGATTAGCTGGACCATAGTGATCATTTCACAATGTATATGGATAGTAAAATGTCACAATGAACACTTTAAATATATATAATTTTTTGTCAATAATACTTTAGTAAATTGGAGAGAGCACACTTATGGTAATTGCTTTTCTAACAATATCCCAATTTCTTTTTATTTATCTTTATAATTGACAAGTAAAAAATTATATATATTCATCAGCAACTTAGTGAGACCTCAGTAACTTAGTGAGATCCTGTTTCAAAATAAAAAATAAAAAGGGCTGGAGGTAGAGTTCAGAGGTAGAATGCTTCCAGGTTCAATCCCTAGTACCATACACACACAAAAAAAATTATATATATTCATAGTGTACAGGAGGTTTTGATAAATGTATTCATTGTTGAATGACTAAATCAAGCTATTTAATATATGTGTTACATCCGTAGCCTTTTTTGTCTTGAGAAAAACTAAAATCTCTTAGCAACTTTCAATTATACAATATATTGTTATTGACCATAGTTGCTATGATGTGCAGTCGATCTCTTAAGCTTATTGCCAAACAATATTCTTTTTTTCGTATGTGGTACTTAATGTACTACTATACTGCAATAATGTGGGACTATCCTTGAACTGTCAGGGAGTCAAATTATAACTTCATTACATGCCTGCTAAGAAAAACTACAAATAAAAATAACTACAAATAAAAGCACATTTAAGTTATTGACTATTCTTTTTTTTTGGGGGGGGTGGTACTGAAAATTAAACCCAAAGGCATTCTATCTCCAAGCTATACCCCAACTCTGTGTGTGTGTGTGTGTGTGTGTGTGTGTGTGTGTGTGTTTTACTGGGAATTGAACCCAGGGGCATTATACCTCTGAGTCATACCCCCAACCTTTTTTATTTTTTATTTGGAAACAGGGTCCCAGTAGGTTGCTGAGAGTCTCTCTAAATGGCTAAGGTTGTCTCAGCCTCCCAAGTACTGGGATTATAGGCATGCTTCACCATATCTGGCTCCTTTTTATCTTTTGAAAAAGGGTGTTGCTGAAGTCGGGCATGGTGGCGCACGCTTGTAATCCCAGCATTTGGGAGGCTGAGACCGGAGGATCCGGGTTCAAGGCGAGCCTCAGCTACCTAGTGAGGCACTCCGCAACTTAGTGAGACCCGGTTTCAAAATAAAGTAAAAAATAGGGCTGGGGGTATAGCTCGGAGGTAGAATGCCCCTGAGTTCAATCCCCAGTACCGCAAAAAAAAAAAAAAAAGAAAGAAAAGAAAAAGGGCCTTGCTAAATTGTGAGGCTGGCTTCACTCATGTGATCCTCCTGTCTCAGCCTCCAAAGTACTGAGGTTACAGGCATGTGACACCCACCTGGCTAGACTATACTTATTTTAGGAGTTTTAATTCTTAGTGTGTAACATGGTATAAATATATTTATTATTTATTTATTTATTTACTTATTTATTTATTTATTTATTTTTGTGGTACTGGGGATTGAACCCAGAGGCATTCTACCTTTGAGCTATACCCCCAGCCCAATTTTATTTCTTATTTGGGAATAGAATCTTGCTAGGTTGATAAGAGTCTCATTACTTACTGAGGCTGTCCTCGAACTGGCAATCCTCCTGTCTCAGCCTCCCAAATACTGGCATTACAGGTGTGTACCACCATGCCCAGTTCAGTATATTTATAATTTAATACCCTTAATGGTATAAAGTGGTGATACTATATATTAACCAAATAATGCTATCATTCAACCTCAGAGAAACTAGGGTTCTCCCTTCCTCCCTTCTTATGCAGTGTAAATGCAATTATTGAAAATTTTTTATGGTTTCACATGATGAAAAAGGACCCAAAAAAGAATGCTTAAAGAAGATATCCAAGGTTAAGAGAACCAATAGAAAGTAGAAAAACCCTACAGAACAGGCTGTAGTGTGGAACAAACTCCACATGAGGAGGATAGACAGGAGGGAGGAGAGAACCAGCAGGGCTAGAGCACTATGGCCGGATTCCACCAAAAGCAGCTGGGACCACAGAGCACAGCTCCTGACATGGAGGCCCTCTCAGGAGTTAGAGGAGTAGCTCAGGGCTAAGGGCCTTGCCTAGCACTCAAGAGGTTGGAGGTTTGAAGCCCTGAAAAAGACGAAGTTAAGAAGACAAGGTGGGTCAAGTCAACCTCTAACCAAACAGCTTTCCAGGAATTCAGTATTGCCAGCCACCAGCAGGGAGCTCAGAAGTGTGTCCTGCCGGGGCCACCCAGAGCGGCCACACGGCAGAGAGTGAAGCCCGCCCTGGAGCACATGAAGGTCCCTGCGCTGGGGACCCAGGTTCCTATACAGCCAAACTCTCACAATACATGGAACTCAAGATGACGAGCTGCAGCTGGTGGGCTTGTGTGGTGGTCCAGCCTCAGTAACACAGCAAGACCCTGTCTCAAAAGCAAAAATAAAATATAAACAAAAAAATATACAAAATGAAAACCTCCACAAGCCAGTCACAGTGGTGCATGGCTGTAACCCCAATACTTGGGAGGCTGAGACAGGAGGATCATAGGTTCAAGGCCAGGGTGTGGTAACTTAGGAAGACCTTGTTCAAAATAAAAAGTTCCAAGGGGTGTGGCTCAGTGGTAGAATGCCCCTGGGTTCAATGGTCAGTACTAAACACACACATACATACATACATACAGCCAGTGCAGTGATACACGCCTATCATCTCAGCTGCTTGAAAAACTGAGGCAGGAGGATACAAATTTGAGGCCAGACTGGATAACTTAGTGATACCACGTTTCAAAATAAACTAAAACAGGCAACAGATATAGCCTGGGTTCAACCCCCTCTACTACACACACACACACACACACACACACACACACACACACATACACACACACACCAAGAAATTGCAACCACACCAAACCATACTGCAGGGGGTGGAAAAAATAAATATCATAGGATCCTTGTCTTTAGAAGCAAACTTAAATCAGAATCCAGTTCCTTCCTAACTTTTCCCTCAAGCAGCATTAGCACAATGGCAGGTATAGAGAGCTGGAGAAGGTAGGTATGGTGACAGGTTTCCTTCATGCCCTGGATCATCTGGCCATTTCCCACCAAGCCAAGGCAGTGACTTCTGTGTTAGATTACAGGTTAGCCATGGGCAAAAGACATGTCTTTCAACAGATCTCTCTCTCTCTCTCTCTCTCTCTCTCTCTCTCTCTCTCTCTCTCTCTGTACTAGGGATTGAACCCAGAGGCATTATACTTTTGCACTATTGTGTGAGTGTGTGTGTGTGTGTGTGTGTGTGTGTGTGTGTGTGTGTGTGTGGTACTGGGCATTGAACCCAGGGGCATTCTACCTCCAAACTAAACCCACAGCTTTATTTTATTTTTAGGTTGAAACAGGGTCTCACTAGGTTGATGAGAGTCTCAGTACTTGCTGCCCTCAAACCCGTGATCCTCCTGTTTCAACCTCCCAAGTACTGGGATTATAAGCATGCACCACCAAACCTGGATTTGCACTATTTTATTTATTTATTTATTTTTTTTTTTTTTTTTTTTTTTTTTTTTTTTCGGTACTGGGGGTTGAACTCCGGGGCATTCTACCTCCGAGCTATACCCCCAGCCCTATTTTTTATTCCTTATTTTGAAACCAGGTCTCACTAAGTTGCGGAGTGCCTCACTTAGGTAGCTGAGGCTGGCCGCGAACCCGGATCCTCCGGTCTCAGCCTCCCGAATGCTGGGATTACAAGCATGCGCCACCACGCCCGGC
>PVLC010013469.1:0-41628 GCA_004027655.1 Graphiurus murinus | reverse complement strand
CCTTCCTTCCTTCCTTCCTTCCTTCCTTCCTTCCTTCCTTCCTTCCTTCCTTCCTTCCTTCCTTTTTGTTGTACTGGGCATTGAACCCAGGGGCATTCTCCTTCCAGCATCTACACCTCCAGCCTTATTTTATTTTTTATTTTGAAACAAGGTCTCACTAAGTTGTGGAGGTCCTCACTAAGTAGCTGAGGCTGGCCAGGAACCTGTGATCCTTCTGTCTCAGATTAATACTGAGATTACAAGCATGCACGACCATGCCCAGCCTTCTATATTTATTTTAATGAATATTATATAAATAAACTTAAAAACAAAAAAGCCCTACAAATAAGTAATGAAAAACAATATTTCCTTGTTGCTTTGTGCCCCCACCCCAAACTCTCCTTTTCCAGGGGCAAATACTTTTAGTTTTTACATTTTCTTCCAGATTTCTGAATAATACCCTACAATTTATATTCCTTGACTTTTCCCTCCAGTTTTAGACATTATCTAGTGACTTCCCACAATAGAAGATGAGGAATTTAGTCCTCTTTCTTCCTCTTCCTCTTTCTCTCTCCCTCTCCCTCTCTCTCTCTCTCTCTCTCTCTCTCTCTCTCTCTCTCTCTCTCTCTCACACACACACACACACACATACACACAAACACACACACACACACACCTGATACCTTCTTCTTTTTCCCTTTATCTCTTGTTATAATTATATTGCAATTTTGTTTAGATAGGTAGAGGTGGGTATCTTAGTCTGTTTTCTGTTGCTGTCACAGAATACCTGAGACTTGGTAATTTATAAAGGATAGAGGTTTGACTTGACTTACAGTTATGGAGGCCTGGAAGTCCAAGAACATGGTGCTTGCAAGGGCCTCATGCAATTTAATCTATTAGAAAACAAGAATGAGGGGCGGCCTCTCTTTATAACAACCCGCTCTCACGAGATGGACTCACTCCTGTGAGAGATGCATTAATCCCTCTTTGTGACCTGATTACCTCATAGAGGCCCTACTACCTCTCAACACCACCGCACTGGGAATTAAAGTTCCAATATACAAACTTTTGAGGGACAAATTTAAACCATACCAACAGGCTGGTATGATTACCTCTATCCATCCACAGATGAGACATGTGCATATACTATTTTTTTTTCTTCTCTGCATAACTTTCTCTGTTCACTGGGTTGTATTATTTTAAATTTGCTTATTTTTAAATCATGTTTATCATGATTTGAATTGGAAGGACTTTGTTGCTTTACTAAAAGTTTTGAGTCCTTGAATATTTGAAAATATCTGTATTTTTCTCTAAGACCTGAATGATGGCTTGCCTGCTTAATGAAACGTAGGTTGGAAATACTTTTCCTTCAGAAGTTTGAAGGCATCACACCATTCATTTCTAGTTTTCAGTGACTCTTGTGTCCTTTAAAGCTATTTTGCTTCTGTGCCCCTCTTTCTGGAACTCTTAGCTCTTTCTTTCATCCCAGGGTTCTGAAGTCTCTCAGCGATTTGCCTGGGTGTGGCTCTATTTTTCATCCATCACATCCAGACCCATGCTCTTTAGTTCTAGGAAATTCTCTTCAATTTCTTAATTGAATTTCCCTCCATTTCTTCTGCCCACTTTTTCATCAAGCTTGTTATTCGGATGCTACATTTTCAAAACTGACCTTCCCACTTTCTTGTCTTTTCCCTTGTACTTTCTACATCTTTCTCATATTTTTCTACTCTCTAGGAGATTTCTAGAACTTTCTCTGCCAGGGTATCTATTGAGTCTTTAGTTACTAATCAGGCAAGAACACATGCTCTTCTATTCACCTGGGAACGCAGTTCAGAGTCTGGTTCTGCAGGAAGTGGACCTTTAGGAGTCTGGTGTTTGGACCACAATGTTTTGCTCTGAAGCAGGCACATAGTAGGTATACAATAAAACACAAAGAGTGAGGTGACCCAAGAGCAAGGGGAAGACAAAGACAAATTAGTGAACTGAAAGGCCTAATAGGTCTAGGAGTAAGGTTACCTGGAAGGTTGCTGAGGCTAGCCTTGAACCTGTGATCCTCCTGTCTCAAGCCTCTAAGTATACTCAAGATATTTCATTGATTTTGTTTTTCTGATTAATGTTTATATGAGATCCATATCCTGGAGAGGAATTCAATCTGGAAATGAGATCAAGCAGTTCTAAATGAATAGAAGAGTCCGGTGGGTCATTGGAATGTTACTTTCTCTTACATGGACTTGCTACTTAACAAGATGGGCGTGGTGGCTCAGGCCTGTAATCCCAGTATATGGGAGGCTGAGATAGGAGAATTTAAGTTCTAGGATAGCCTCAGCAACCTAGTTAGACTCTCAGCAACCTAGTGAGACCCTGTTTCAAAATAAATGAGTAAATAAATAAATAAAGGACTGAGGGTACAGCTCAGAGGTAGAATGCCCTGTATCATAAATAAATAAATAAAAATAAATAAATAAATAAATAAACCAACAAACAAATAAAAGGACCAGGTGTTACAGACTAACAGCTGAACTGGCCCCTCCAGTATCAGAGGTGTTGGTGGGATAAACTCAAACCACCGGGTACATGTATAATATATTTTCCAGTTGTTTTGGATTATATTTTTAACATATTTCTGATAAAATAGAGTGGCTAGCTAAGTCATAGAGTTTGTCTGCCAATGACATGAAACTGGTCTATCTGTCCCAAGGAAGTAGATAGGTAAACATTTGCATGCGTTACTGGCATTTTCCGGGTGTCCAGTGCCCCTGATCTTTGTGGATGCCGCAACTACTTGTTAGCAGATAATTTAGTGCGTTGCAGAGATGTGAAAACAGGCTGACACTTACTTAGTTCCTGAGAAGGAGCCTCACTGCTGGGCCTCCTGCCAGCGTGTGCCTGATGGGTCATGTCTCCACCCGGGATTGGAGTCCCATGTCTAGCTCTTTTTTTTTTTCTTTTTGTCTTCCCCTTCCGGAAGCCCTAGGGATTTGGACTGCTTCTATTCCTTGCTTCTTTTCCTCCCAGGACTGGCTGCAGAGTAACATGCTCTCTTCCCATCTCCCTTTTCATTTGCTATCACCAAAAATAAGCCCCCAAACTCTTTTTATTTAAGGCATTTACTGCTGATCCCTTCTTGTCTTGGGAATCAGACTCTCCAGCCAATTTGTAATAAACCCGGTGGCTCATTTCTAGTCAGAAGATTAATGAGCAGCGTGTGGATTCATGCTTGGTAGATGAATGAAAGCATTTGTAAAATGTCTAATTGGTACATGTTCCTGAAGGTTTTCCCCAGAGGCTTCCTACAGCTGCCTTTTTTACCTTTCCTTAAAATGTCTTTGACTTGAGCCCATTAGAGTTTGATTGTTTCCTTTGTCCAGGTCTTCCAGTCCTTTCGGGTTTTCTAGTAACACTTTCTCCAAAGCAAAGCTTCTCAAACCCGAGTTTGCAGAAGCATCACCTGGAAACTGCTAGAGAGACAGATTTCTGGGCCCCACCTGCATGGATGCAGACTCAGAAGGTCTGGGTGGACAGTGATACTCTTGCACGAAGGACTAGTACTAGACCAGACCCTTAGCTTCAGACCCCATCTTCTCAAGGTCCACATGGCTCCAGTTGTTGGGGCTTCTGTTTTTCAGCTTCCTTAGCTGCCACCAGGGATTTGTTACTTATGATTCAGGCCTGTTTGTGGTACAACTTTTTTCTCCCACAGTACAATTACTGTCCTTTATTTGGTGTTAGGGATTAAACTCAGGGTTATTCTGCCTCTGAGATACATCCCTAGACCTATTTTTTTAATTTTTTAACTTTGAAACACAGTCCTGCTAAATTGCTAAGGTGTTACAAAGTTGCAAAGGCTGACCTCCAACCTGCAATCCTTTTGTCTCAGCCTCCCAAGTACTGGGATTACAGGAGTGCACCATCATACCCTGCTATAACTGGCCCTTTGATTCCCTAAGAGAAGGGAAGGGAAGAGAAGGGAAGGGACCATTTGTTATGGAGGATGTGAACTATGCATGTGACAGGCTGGAAACAATAATGTATTTACGTCATTGAATGTTCACAATGATGTTATGGTGTCAGTAAGGCTTGTCAAATTTCATAGATATGTTCTGTAACTTATTCAATAGAATCTGGGATCTGGGTTTTATATTTCTCAGTACAAAGTGCAGCCCTCCTGCTCCCAACACCACCTGCCTTGGACTGAATCTCCCTAAAAGGTTTTCTTCCAGGTTTGAGAAATGCTTGCAAGGATAGCAATAACCAATATGCCCTAAACCTAACAAGCAACCTAACATGTCCTTATTCAGACAAAGAGTTCTGTTTTCCTCCTGGAGCCTCCATGACTCACTTAGTTACCCTCTGCTCCCGTAAAAGTGCTCTGCAGAATTACAGATCACCATCTCAGAAATAGCTCATAATAAAGAGTGGTGATAGATGATTTCTACTGATAAAAGGGTGGGATTTTCTAATAGGCCTAGATGATCAATTAGATTAAATCTGAGGAAAATCAAGAGTTAGGACTAATGAAGTGTAGTATACTGCATATCTTCCTTGCAATTCTTTATTTCCTTCACATTAAATGAAACTTATTTGCATAGTAAATGTAAGTGCATATAATTGTGATTATTATTTGGATATAAGAGAGTAATACTCCAACAAGTCTTAAGATATCACTGCAACTGTTTAAGCCTGGCATAAGCTATGATTCATTTGGGGTTTGTCTGTGTTGGACTATGTTCGGCTACTGTAAGCATTGGATTTTCCCTGTCTAGGTACTGAGTGTGGGGGCTATGGAGCTGGGGGGGGGGCTTCTGTTTCCCAGCTTCCATTTCTGCCATGAAGGCTTTGTTATATTTGATTCAGGGAGGTAGGTAATAGTCTTCACAGTACTCTCTGTTTCAGCCATTGCAGACAGCCTGAATAAAGATGCTATACGATCCTCTCCTCCTCATCACTTCCAAATTCCTGCTCCACTCCGGTTTTCCTGAATTAAGTATAAAGTCCGCAGGGCTCACATTGTCATAGATTGCTGCTGCATCATGGAGTAAAAGACGGGCTCTGCTTCAGAAGTCTGAGCACCTGGGTTCTTCCAACCCTAGTTTTGTCATAGATTTACCTATGGGAACTTGGACACGTCATTTCTCTTCAGTGGTTCTTATTTTTGTTTCCTGTAAAGCGAGGGAGTTGTGCTAAGTTAGCTAAAGTTCTGTAAGAATAAAACTTCCATGAAGACATTTAAATTTCATTTTGAATAAACCATCTGTTCAAACTGTGATAATTTCCAGCTAAATGCCAAAAATAATTTTTCTTAGAGTGTTGGCAGCTTGTCAACTCTTCAAATTCAACTTAAAAAAAAAAGAAACCTTTTAGGTAATTAACCGAAGTGTTCTGGCCTGTCCCTTAATTATTAAATGTTTGAGCAGGATAATGGAATGATGGACAAATTGATTCTTATATTTCTCACTTTAAAACATTGCTTTTAGTTTGTGAAAACTTTGCTATTTGCCAGTGGTAAGAAAAAGATATCACAGTGCTTTCAAGCAGTTTCTTCAAATCAAAATTTAAAGCATCAGGGGACTGAGACCACAGGACAACTCACTGACTCAGCAGTGCCTTTAGGCGCCACTTTCTGGAGATTCTGCACAGGAAGGCAAAAAGAACTCTGGATGTGGGGCGGAGGAAATTGGGAAAAGCTGACCAACCCAAGGAAACCACATGTCTGACATCTGTCTTTCCATGAGATCAGATAAACTCTTAGGACTTTTCTCAAGCCATCCCAAACATGAACATTAAATAGATGATCAGTATTAGAAGTGTCATTTCCACAGTCTACATGAATATGATGGACAGATGGGGTGTTCCTGATGTGGGGGTCCAGATAGGACTGCTGTGAACTCCCATGTTCAGTTCCACATCTATCCTGATGGGGGACAGGGTGTCCAGCCCTAATGGAAAAGCATATGGTATCTGGGTCAGTTTAATGAGTATAAAAAGGACTGTGCTCTCTTGTATGGGTCTCCATGTACTGTATTTCACAGCATCTTATTTAGATACAAGTCACACAAAACCCAGCTAAGCCGTCTTGAGACACTTGGCTTCTCAAGAGTTCTTACCTTAGTTCTAACTTAGTACCTCTGGGAGGAGACTGAGGTTTGGGTTAGAGAATAGTGAAATTTGGCAAAGTCCGGAAGGATGCCAAGAAAGGCAGAATGTGCTCAGCTGTCAGATTTTGTAAGCTATACAAGAGTTGGGGCCATTGATCAGTGGACATTCTAAAAGATGCACTTGATGTTATTTTTAAGGAGGGCCAGAAATTCAAATCCAAGTTAGTGGATAGATGGGGAAGTACATCTCTAAGTTCACGGGATGAAAGCAGAAAAGGGAACAGAGAGTAGTCAAATTCCACTGTGAAAGAAAGAAGAGGGGAGAGGGAGGAAAAGGGGGTTCATCCTGAGACCTGCTGCTCTTACTTGGATTATGTTGACCCATCCATCTATAGCCAGCTCTAGGAAGCTACCTTTGAGAGGAATTTTTTAAAAAAAGTTTTATATAGAGATATATGCCATACACGTGGCCTCTTCAAAATGTATGATTAAATGATTGCTTTTATATTCACAGTTATACAACCATCACTGATATTTAGAATATATAAAATCTATGCTTAGAATGTTCTTGTCATCTGAAAGAAAAACCCATACCCATTAATAGTTTTCATTTTTCCTGTGCCTCTTCCTTACCCAAGGCTCTAGGTAATTAATTACTCATTTACTTCTTGTCTTTATAGATTTGACCATTCCAGATATTTTGTAGGAATGAAACATACAGCATGTTCCCTTTTGTGATTGGCTTCTTTCACTGATAGGTTTGTTGAATTTCTACTTCCTCGACAGAATGAACCTACTTGTTAAAACTATTTTGTATGTGAATTTGTTACTGGGTCTAGACTACTTTCCCCACTTATAAGGTATGTTTACAAATTGAAGTGTCCAGCTTAAAAATAATGTTATGGTTGAGAGTCATGTGGATCTCCAGGTTAAAACTTTTTCAGATAAAATATAGTACATGACATTAAAAATAATTTGCTCTTTCTCTGATGGTTTCTGGCATGAAGAGTCTCACTGCGAGTGTGGCTGAACTTACAAGCCATCATTGAGTATCACAGGTCTGCAAGATGTAGGCAATTGGTCTGGAGTGTATGCCCTACTCTAAAAGACAAAAACATTAGCAAAGCAAAAACAAAACTTAAGTCCCTGATATCCATTCCTTTGTTTTGTTTCTGTATTACTGAGGAAAAAAGTAGGGGGAAACTTAGTTGTCTGAACTTTTGGCTGTTTGGATTCTGACCATGACAATAACTTGTAAAAGAAGAGATACAAATACTGGCCTTTCTATCAGCTGGATCTTTGGGTGTGGGTATTTTGGAGTTGGGTGTATCCTATTTCCTATTTCCTGTATTCATCTGCCTTCTCAAGAGAAATTCTATCTCAAGTTTAATCTCTTCTTGCTTTTTGAAACAGACATGCAAGAGAAGGTGAGACTGGGCTTCAGAAACATTACTCAGCATGTTGAGAAACATGACTTAACCCGAGCAAGTTAATACATGCTCAGAAAACAAAAGTGCAATCAAACAAGATGAATCTTGCCCTGCCCCCCCCAAAAAAAAATCACTTTGTAAATGAAAGCAACTTAATTAAGGAATTTCTAGCTATAGAAAGCACTAGCCTGAAATAGCAGAATACTGATGGACGTTTAACACCAGAATCATCCTGAGATACTGCTTGGTTATCAGAATTACAAAAAAGAACACATAAATGGTGGGAAAACCATTGTCCCATGGGATCAGTCTCATGTGTATAAGTCATAGATTTCTCAGTTATGCTTTTCATTCTCTTACATCCTTGAGAGATAAATCATGCTTTTGTTGTTAACAAGACCAGCTGGACTCCTGTGGCCAAGGGGTCGGCATGCAGGAAACACTGTTGACATTGGACTATCATTTCCTGCAGAGAGGAGTTGCTTCTGGGGTAAATCTTCTTTCCTACATACATTTGCTAAAATGCTGCCTATTCACACATTTTGCAATTTCCCATGAGAAATATTTAATGTGGCATTTGGGGTTATTCTGCAGCTTTTGGCCACAAACCAAGCACACGATCAGACCCTACCAATAAATGCTAAGGCTGGATGGAGCTGCTTGATGTAGAGGATTATTTTTCCTCTAGAACAAGCTCAGAATGGGTCAAGAATGACAACATAATCCAGAAGACATTGTTTTTTCATCTTATTAGCTAACTTTCATCAAAGACGTTTTCCTTCTTTTTATTGTTCAAGATGGAATTTTTTTCGAATTGAAGAATTAGGTGTGTAGCATCTCTCAGAATTTCAGTACTGCTGAAACAGAAAGTGTCTGTCCCGAACTCTCTTGGATTCTCTACCCACTGTGTTTTTCATATCTAGTGTGTTCAGTGGTGTCATCTATGCAAGTTGGCTGCCAGATGTAGACTTGCCCGAGGTCCTGGGAACATATCTCCCTTGTTTTGATCTCTTGTTATTAACTGTTTGTACAATTTCCTTTCAAACTCTAGTTTAATGAACCTTTTGCTTTCCTGGCTTTATGATCGCCTTTCTTCCACCCCCCACTATTCTGTCCTTCACCCAGACTGCTTATCTAGCTAGAATTGATTTGATTTCTCTTCCCTTCCCCTTGTCCTATGGGAAAGCTTGAGCCTAAACTCCCTTAAACATTTACAAACTTAGTTTATACATTGGAGTCTCTTTGGATAATCCAGGCTTGATCCCTGCACACGTCTTCTAAACAGGACTTGCTTTGAGTGAGGGTTTTAGGACCGAGTATCTAACATATTCTGGTTTGTAGAGCTGTGAATTCTGCTCAAGATGTGGAACAAAGAAGCTGACATATATATCACACTTGCCGTGTTCAAAGTCTAAGAGAATCAGAATATCATAGGTGAAGGTTATCCCTCAATCTCCACAAAAGGTGATTTTGATTATGATCCTCACCATCATCACTACTCTCCATTCTTCACCCTTCAATCCAGAGGAGAATAAGGAGGGAGAAGAGTGAGAGAAAAGGAGAAGCCAGCGAAAACAGCTCATGGTGTTTCCTGCTGAAATATGAACTCTAGTTTGGCACTTAACCATAACTCCGGAGACACCCCTGCCTTTTGCCTTGCACATCTGATTTCTAGACATTTAGGAGTACGCTATGTTTACTTGGTCAGATATCTTGGTTTTCTTTAAAATGGCTGATACTCTTTTGGAATACATACTGGTTTTTGTGATTGATCACAATTTATCTTGGCAGTGGTAGGAAGCTCTTAGTTAGGGGCTCTTTTTTTTTTTTTTTTTTTTTTTTTTTTTTTTTTTTTTTTTTTTTTTTTTTTTTTTTTTTTTTTTTTTTTTTTTTTTTTTTTTTTAACAGTTCAGGCAGTGAAAAATGAGGCTCTAATTCTGCTGATTACTTTAGTGGGTAGGGTGGGGAGTGAAGGAGAGAGTTTATAAAAGTCCAGTTAGCTCTAGACATTCAGAGTGCGGAGGCGGGAAAGGGGAAAAAAGTTTCCTATTTCATAAAGAAAATTTTGGACAGAGTTTGAACAGGGAATACGAAAAAATACCCAACTGTAATTTTATAGCCAACTTCCCATGTCTTCAAGTCTGCCGGATAACTTAAGATCGTTTCATTATACTTCCCTTGCAAGGCAGTTTGCTGATGTTCCAAGAGAAATAGGAGGAGGGCTGGGAAAATTCTTTTTGATGCTGGACTATGCGAGGTTTATTACTTCTTTAAAATTGTAGGCCACTTATACAATAGGAATATCCATTAGGGAAATTTTATGATCTTTCTGAGCAAAGGAAGCATAAAAGTCCCAAGCAGAAATGGGCCAAATGGGCTCAAATGGGCATGCACATGATAGTGCCTCCCAGTAAATGGTTGAGGACTATCAGATGAGCGCAGTAGGCCAGCCTGCAGGCATACAGATGGGCCTGAGTCACAATTCTTCAACCTTATCATGATGAGAAAGTGACAGACATTCCGTAGAAATAGACTTCAGAACTGGACCCCGAGGAAGGACATCCTTGGCAGGTGACAATGCTGGGGACAACACTTGCTATTCTTGGCTGGATGAGGGGTGGAGAGGAGCCTGGATTCCTTCTCTCCATTCCTCCTTCATCTTTTTCCTTCTTTTTCTTCTTTACTCGCCTTTTTTCTTCCCTTCTCTTGTTTTATATCTTCTATCTATCTATCTATCCATCTATCTATCTATCATCTAAATCCCTATCCTGAAAGTATATGTCTACACACACACACACACACAAACACACACACACACACACAAACACACACACACGTGTATATATATATATATATATATGTATGTATGTGTACATATATGTATGTATATAAAATTTATATGTGTGTGTTAGTGTATTCCCCTCCTTTTTTAATACTTGGAATTGAACCAAGGGGCATTTGACATTGGGGCTACACCCCCACCCCTTTTAATTTTTTTAAAATTTTGAAGCAGGATCTTGCTAAGTTGCTGAGGCTGGCCTCAAACCTACGATCCTCCTGTCTCAGCCTCCCAAGTACTGAGATTATAGGCGTGCATCACCACATTCACACACACACACACACACACACACTATATATATATATATATATCCTAAAATGTAGATATGTATCCTGCAGTAAATTGGATCCTGTCCAAAGGACTCTTCAGAATCCGCCCGCCCCCAGGCCCTATCAGTGCCACTTTAGGTGTGATTGGGCTGACCAGCAGTACTACCATGTACCTGGAAGCTTCTAAGAAATGCAAATTCTTGGGCCTCATTCAGATCTACTGGGGATGAGGTTAAGGAATCTGCATTTTAACAAGTCCTTTAGGGAATTCTGATGCACTCTGAAATTTAAGAGGTATTGTTATAAATGTCATCACTTCTGTGACAGGAGGGAAAAAATGTCAAAATGTCATAGCATCTGTCTTTTCTGTGTCTACTTAGGCTTAGTTTCTGGGCAGAAGTTTGTTATGCAGAATTGGATTTATAAAAAGGACCAAGTTGAGCTTGATTGATTAGGGCTGGGAAAAATAGTTACTGAGGAAGGAAAAGATTAAGGGAATGAGACACAAGAAAGAAAAATCTAGTATGGGCTAGGTTTCAGAGAAAAGTCTGAGAGGTTATGGAGACAGAGGGGATGCTGGGGACAGTTACTAGACCAGGTTTTGTGAATTTTTGAGAGCCAGAAGTTTTGGAATGGATCAAGCTAAACTCTCCTGGTAATATTTTGTGTGAGTGTGCTGTAAAGATTCTGAAACCTCTTCGGTTTTACTTTGGTGTTGGGTGGATGTTCATCTGAATGTGACATGACTTCAAAAATGGCTTCCAGGCAAAAAAAAAAGTGCTTCTCTGCAAGGCCTGTGAAGACCTGGGCACCATGGTTTGCCTGTTGCACATTGTGTGCTGGTGGTTGTTCTAATTCACTTGTTTGGAGGTTGTGGTTACCGGGCAGGTCTGTGGAGAAACTGCTCTTTGGCTAGAAGATCTTGTCAAAGGGGCAACCCGGGGGACAGCTGGCTCTTTGCATCATCACTGCTGACTTAAGGGACATGAGATTATCAGGATGCATTATGTAGATTTCTCACTTCTGATTTAGCAACATGATATCCGATAATTTTCACTCTCTCTCTTTTTCTTTTAACATTTTTGTGATGCTGATGCTGCCACTATAGCAACTTACTTCTGTGACTGTGTGTTAGATCTTATCAACCTCAGAGATTGTATCACCTCTGGAATTTCTAGCTCAGTTGCTCCAGAACCTTCTCTACAGGACATCTGTATTTCAGCAAATCCTATCGGTCCTTCCTTCAAGTCATGTCCTCAAGCCAGCAATGGCTCCCCCTCTTCACTGCTGACACACAGTCCAAGCCACCATCATCTCTGTACAAACTGACCTCAAATGTCTACCCTCCTTTTCCCAGAGATTACTTCTCACAACACCCAAAGTAATCCTTTTATAACATAAACCAGATTATTTTAATCCTCATCTGAAACCTTCCTTCAGTTTCCCAAGCCACTAGAATTAATCCAAAGTCCTTAGCATCTACACTTCAAAGCTCCAACTGGCTGACACTTGGTTTCCTCTCTAACTTCACTATCCTTTGCTAGCCCATTGCCTTCTATACTTTGTTGTTGTTGTTTTGTGGCACTAGGGATTGAATCCAGGGGCATTCTACCTCAGAGCTAGACTCCCATCCTTTTTATTTTGTTTTGAAACAGGGTCTTGCTAAGTTACTGAGGGTTTCTCTAAGTTGTTGAAGCTGGCCTCAAACCTGCAATCCTCCTGTCTCAGCCACCCAAGTACTGGAATTACAGGTGTGTACCATCATGCCCAGCTTGTCCACCATAATTTATATTCCTATTTTAGAGTTTTCATCTGTATTACAGACCCATTTATTCAACTACTTACCTAACATGCATACTTTGATGTTTCACACCATTTTGAATTTAATCTCCTTAAATACACACATGCACACACACACACATCCTAAATGTGTGTCTTTTCTATCCACTTAATTGTTCAAAGAAGAAATAGATTCTACTTTTGTTTTCTTCCTCAGAGAGTGAGAACATTTCTGCTTCCAAAAAAATCTTAAATTTATCCTTTTCCCTAGTTCTACTGCCAATACTCTAATGTTAGTCACTATCAGCTTTGAGTGAGACTATTAGAATAGACCCGCTTTTTTTGTCTCCATATTTCTATTCTTGCAACACTCCACATGAATCTTTCCCTTTTTATTTTTGTGCAGGAGACTGAGCCCAGTGTTCGAACATACTAAGCCTGTGTTCTACCACTGAGCTACACCCTCAGTAGTTCCGTGTGGGTCTTACCCACTATCCTAGTAATAGCCATGTGCTTTGATGGGTGTTCTTTTTAGATCTGTGCACATTAAAATAATAGCATAGTTTTGGGAAAAGTTGGGGATTTGTCCATCTGGTGAGAATACACATTTTGCTTTGGGAACTTCTTAATAATATGTCAAACTTGCTATTTTTACTTCTGGCATCCCAAACATATAGATACAGCATTCATATTAACTGAAAATCAGAAGATTGTCCTAATAATACATAGTTTGAGGAAAACATTTGAACTCAGGACTAGCCTGGTAAACCCACGACAATAAATTAAGTGCATATTAACTGCAATGAAAAGTGGGAAATATGTGGGCACTGGGCTGTTGCCAGGAATGTTCTCCTTGAACTAGAACCTTGATCCTTTTATTCTTTATTTTGAAACCGGGTCTCACTAAGTTGCGGAGTGCCTCACTAGGTAGCTGAGGCTGGCCGCAAACCCGGATCCTCCGGTCTCAGCCTCCCGAATGCTGGGATTACAAGCATGCGCCACCACGTCCGGCTAACCTTGATCCTTTTAAAAGTCAGATTAAGAACACATATTTTAGAAAAAGAGAAGCTAGGCCTATTCTAACAAAAGGAGTTGAAAACAAATAGAACTAAGTAAAGGTTTCATTTCCCTTTTCTCTGAATTCCTGGAAGGATTTAAGGACATAGAGTGTAAACAACCATAACTCCCTTGACTTCTCCATTTTTTCTTGCTATTAAATATGGAAATTATATATCTTGAATTTTATATCAAATATATAAAAAAATCTCAAAGTGGTTGCTTCATAAAATAAAAACCACTCCAGGGTGACTTTATTTATTTTTATTTTTATTTTATTGGTGCATTGTAATCATACATTGTTGTGAGGTACAAACTGGTAGAGGCATACATGCACACATCTCTCATTTAACCCTTCCCCAATTCCTGCCCCATTCCTACCCCCTTCTCATGTTCGGTTTAGTGATTGACTTTGATATGTTTGTGAATGTACATCCTGTGCATTGGAGTGTTTCCCTTCCCTCCCATCACCTTCAGATAGGTCACCTTCTTTGCTCATCTAAGGTTTCCCTTCTTTGACTAGAGTCCTTCCTATGATTCACTTTCTCCCTAGCTTCTGCAAATTAGGGAGAACATATTTTTGAAAAACATACACTGGAAAAAAGGTAGCCTCTTCAACAAGTGCTATTGGCAAAACTGGTTAATTATATGCAGAAAAATGGAAATAAACCTCACTTTCTCACCCTGCACAAGAGTAAATTCAAGATGGATCAAAGACCAGGAAGTCAGGCCAGACACCTTGCAGCTATTTGAAGAAGGCATAGGATCAGCACTTCAACACATAGGCACAGGTAAAAACTTTCTCAACAAAACTCCAAAGGCACAAGAAATTCAAAGGAAGATCAATATGCGGGATTGCATTAAACTGAAGAGCTTCTGTGAAGCAAAGGAAACTATCAAGAACCTCAACAGAGAGCCAACAGAATGGGAGAAAACTTTTATCAACTACTCCTCTGATAGAGGATTAATATCCAAAATATACAGAAAACTCAAGAAACTTACCACTAAGAAAACAAATAACTCCATCAAAAAATGGGCAAGGGAACTAAATAGACACTTCACAAAGAAAGAAATAAAAATGGCCAATAAATGTATGAAGAAATGTTCAACATCATTAGCAATCAGAGAGACGCAAATCAAAACTACCCTGAGATTTCACCTAACACCAATTAGAATGGCAAGCATAACAAGTGTTGATAATTATTCAACCAAGAAGGCTGATGGGAATATGCAGCAAAGGAAACTATCAAGAACCTCAACAGAGAGCCCACAGAATAGGAGAAAATTTTTGCCAGCTACTCTTCCGATAGAGGACTGATATCTAGAATATACATAGAACTCAAGAGACTCACAACTAAGAAAACAAACCAATAAAAAATGGTCAAATGAGCCAGGCGTGGTGGTGCATGCTTGTAATCCTAGTATTTGGGAGGCTGAGACCGGAAGATCCGGTCAGCGGCCGGCCTCAGCTACTTAGTGAGGCACTCCACAACTTAGTGAGACCCTGTTTCAAAAGAAAGAATAAAAAAATAGGGCTGGGGGTATAGCTCGGAGGTAGAATGCCCCTGAGTTGAATCCCCAGTACTGAAAAAAAAAAAAAAAAAAAAAAGAAAAAGAAAAAGAAAGAAAAGAAAATGGGCAAAAGATCTAAATAGACACTTCATAAAAGAAGAGGAAATGTTCAACATCATTAGCCATCAGAGAGATGCAAATCAAAACTATCCTGAGATCTCACCTAACACCAATTAGAATGGTAATCATCAAAAACACAAACAACAACAAATGCTGGTGAGGATGTGGAGAAGTGGGAACCCTAATACATTGTTGGTGGGATTGCAGATTAATGCAACCACTTTGGAAAAACAGTATGGAGGATCCTCAGACAAATGGGAATGAACCTACCATATGACCCAGCAATACCACTTCTGGGTATCTACCCAAAAGAATGGAAACCAAACTACCAGACCGATGCATGCATATCTATGTTTATAGCTGCACAATTCGCCATTGCAAAACTATGGAACCAGCCAAGATGTCCATCGACAGATGAATGGATTACAAAACTATGGGATATGTACACAATGGAAATTTACTCAGCCATAAAGAAGAACAAAATCATGTCATTTTCAGGAAAATGGAGGGACCTGAAAAGTAGTATGTTAAGTGAGATTAGTCAGTCCAAAAAGTAAAAACAGGGTGACTTTAAACAGCTGTTATTTAGCTCATGATTATGGTGGTTGCCAGTTTGGGTTGCTGGCATCCAGGCCTTCCCTGGGGTCTCATGCATCTGCCCAGTTTTCCGGTGTCTCAGCTGGGGCAGGATGGCCTGAAGGCCTCACTCACATGTTTAGCAGTGGGGCCTCTACCTTGGCTTGGTTTTTCATTCTTAAGAAGGCTGTGCTGTGTTTCTTCATGTTACTAAAGTGTGAGAGTTGAAGCTGCAGGCCTCATGCAGCTGAGCTAGGAGTCATATACAGCGCTTCTATTGCTTCAAGCTGGTCACAGGGCCTGCCCACGTTCAGGGATGAGAAATAGACGCCACCCCTTGATGACAGAGTGACAAAGGCGCATTGCAAAGTGTTAGCATACAAGGATGGGAAGAACTGTTGGGCCCTCACTGCCAACCATCTATACAACCCCATTACTTTATTTTAATGAGTTATTTCATAAATACATATGTACATGTATGTATGCCTATATGTATGTGAGTGTGTGAATAGCTTATATACTAAAACTTAAAGTGTGCACAGAGAAATGACTAATATGCTCATACATCTTAGTATACTAAACAACATCTGGACAGAGTTGTGTGTGTTTGTCTGATGAGTTGTCTCGAGTCACTTGTAAAAGGATTCACACAATAAGTACTTTTTAGAAGATGTGTAACTCCTATATATGCAATATATTTTGGTTCAGATAAGAAATGCAGAATTCATCACTTGGTTTACATTGGCTTCTAGAAAGCTCAGTGTTAAACCTAACGCCATGCATCGCCCATTCATGATATTAGCTTAGGTATGATTATCTTTCACTTCTTAGAATTAATTTTCTATTTCCATTAACCTTATTATTGTATATGGATATTTATTCCAAGCTACTTCCATTATTTTTCATTAAATAAGGTGCAATCAAAACACTTAAAAATACATTGATGTGCTTTTCATAGTGCAAAATGAATTTTCACCTTAGAGAATGCTGCTAATGCACTCTAAGCAGTCTGAAGAACCAAATGTTGGGATCATTTCACTTTGGTAATATATGTGGCATTAGTGTAAGCATTAAAATAGTTCAAATATTGGAGGCAAGTTCCCCAGAGAGTGACTGGGCTCAAATGGCTATGCTTTAATGCATTCTTTTTCTCACACTTTACAATCAATCATCTAGAAGTGCCATGATGGCTCATCCTTAAAACACAAACAGTTTATAGATTTCATATCTTTATTTTCATCTGCTCTCCAATTCACCCCTTATTTCAAACTCAGAAAGGGTTTTTCACAGAAAAACAAATCATGGATGTGGTTATTGGCCAATATGAGATTATCATCTCACATGTGAGAAGTATCCTCAAATGCAGGTACTTTTTTTATTTTTCATTTTACTTACTACATTTTTTAGTTTTTTTTTCTTTTCTTTTTCTCCCCCACTTTTGATGCTTACCGTTAGTTTCAGTAAATCTCAGAATTCTTAACTCTCAGTTCATACTCCTGGTGCAAAACTGTTTGCTTTGCTTTTGCTTTTCTCTGCAAAAGGATCTAAATATATTTTCCCACATAACATTTGCATTAATACTTAAACCTACATTTGTCTTTTCTCTTTTAGACTAAAAGGACAAGGAGTTCAAATAGGGATGGGGGCTACACCACTTTAGCCATTTAATATTTGACCATTCTTCGCTTTATTCAGGGATAGCCTACCTGGCTAATGATTCTATATAGAGCAGTCAGCAACCCTGAAGTAAGCAAAGATTGCTTCCAGTGGCTAAAATAAATGTCATTCTACTTGTTGGATGATCTCATAGTCACTTGAGTATTATTGGCAGTATTATTATTTTTCCCACATTGCTCTATGATTGTTACCCAAGTTCCTAGCCCATAAATTGATTAAAGTAGCAAAGCAGAACAAAGTTTCTTGAAGAAGTTTCCCCAAGATGCTCAAAAAGTGGAAAGTTGACAGCCTGACAATGGTAGAACCAGCAGAGACAGAGAAAGCAGACATAAAAATTCAAAAAGCATAACAATCTCAGGACCACAAGCATATGCAAAAATTACCTAAGTATCAGTAATCTCTAAAAATAGCATCCTGCTGCTATAAGATACAATATTTATTGTTTGTATATCTATAGCCTCACATTGCTAGGAAATTACTAGCAAATAGTGAAATGGAATCTAGTAATTAAAAAAATATGGCAAGATTTCTACCAAGATTGCTATTACTAGTTTCTGTGCTTCAGAGGGTTACATTCAATTAATGGGAAAATTGTGTTGCATGACTCATTCACCATCCCTAGCACACATTTTATGGAGCGTGTGCTACATGCTGGGCCCTAACTAGGAGCTGGATCCATAGTGGTGAACCAAACAAATTCCACTGCTATCCTGGTAGAACTTGCAGGGTTACACTGGAATGGATTTAATAAATAAGTTAAAAAAAAAAAAAGAGAAAAGGAAATCATGTAATTCAACTTGAGTAAACATATGGAGGTGTGATAGAGAACCCAAAGAGTTGCACTGAGAAGGTGGAGGGCATAATTGTTTACTTAGCGTCAACAAGGAAACCCCCAAAATGATGGAGCCAGCGATGTGAAAGGGTCAGAGGCTGGGGAGAGACAGATGTGGACAAAGGCTTTGCGATAGGGAAGAGTTTGGCAATACAGAGGAACTGCAAGGAGGAGAGTCTGGCTAGAATACAAGTCGGAGGGGGAATGGGATGACTTGGCATTGAAGAATAGCGAGCAACACCATGGAGAGCTGGGCAGAACCCAGTAAGGAGTTGGAACTTTATTCAAATATCATGGGAAGCCTATGAAAGATTCCAAGTATAGCCACTGGGTAACCAGCTCTAAGTATTTTCTCTTTGCTTAGTATAGATGATTAAGAGATCCTTTTTTTTTTTTTTTTTTTGCAATACTGGGGATTGAACTCAGGGGTGTTCTACCTTCGAGCTATACCCCCAGCCCTATTTTTTATTCTTTATTTTGAAACCGGGTCTCCCTAAGTTTCAGAGGGCTTCACTGGGTCGCTGAGGATGGCAGCGAACCCAGATCCTCCGGTCTCAGCCTCCCAAATGCTGGGATTACAAGAATGCGCCACCACGCTCGGCTAACTATTGATTTTTGTAGATTGATTTTGTATCCTGCTATTTTGCTGAATTTCCAGAAGTCTTTTGGTTAAGTCTTCAGGATCAATGAAGAGATACTTTTGAAGATGCTTGGTGCAGAAATCTTAAGTTGGGGATGTTTCATAAGGAAAAATAGACTTAAACCACAAATATGAAACTAAGAATGGAATTGTCCTTTGAAGGACCCCATGCAAGTGAGAGCCAGGAGCTTGAATGTCTTTGTGTCATGACATGTCCACTGACTTCTTGTGTCATGGAGTGAGTCGTATAGATATTCCTGGATTTAGATGGGGGACAAAGTCAGTTTTCAAGTTTGAGACTTGCTTGGAGCAGGTCTCCATCATTGGTTAGAAACTATCTCTTCTTTCTTTTTTATCCTTCCGTATCCCACTATCCAATACTCCTGACTCAAAGAGCTAAGGTTAAGAACCCCCCCTTTTTTGCGAGTTATCATAAAATTTGTTTGGGAGCTTTTCTGTTTAACTCTTTCATCCATCCATGCATCCTTTGAAACAATAGAGTTCTGAGAGTTGGCATCAGTAAATATGAAATGGTAGGGGACTAGGAGATGGAATGCAAAAAAAGATTATGAGACTCAGGTATGTTAATAGTCACATTTTAAAGATTCCATTTTCTCATAAAACCAAAAAAAAAAAAAATACTGGAAATATTCCAGGAGACTGTTACAGTGATATTCCAACACTTCATTTTTTTTAAGATCAAAGACGCTGGAAATTTCAAGGTGTTTACTGAGTTGGAGTCCCTGCCTCTTGGTGTTCAACATCTCTCTATCCTCTGAAATCTTACTGAACACACTCATACCCTATTTGTTAAGCTTTTTTTTCCCTGTAAGAAATGGTGCCTGTTTCATGAAGTGCACTCTCTAAAGAAATAGTGCTTTGCTTTTTATGAAATAAAGGGAAAGATGAGCTGGCTAATTTATTCCATTCCCAAGGCTTTGTAAAAGAAGTTGAAATGAATGAAAATGACTGAGTTTGTAGGCCTGGTCTGCAGATATGAAAAACTGCTGGAAACCTTTGAGTGTGGAATGGCTTTAATTTACTGTGTGGATCTCAGCCCATGATATGCCTGTTTTTCGTTTGCTTTCATAAAAGAGAAAGAAATGCAGAGAGCAAAAGCTTTCAGAGTGATTGTTACTGAAAGAACCAGTGCTTGAAGCTCTAAGATTGTTACTTATATTGAACAATGGAGTATTGTTCTGGAGGAGAGAAGGAGGAGGGAGACAGAACTTGGGGGAGAGTTAGATGGACATCCTCATTAGTAAGAATTCAGCCCGTTTCCTCCATTAGCAGGTGGGCTTGCAGATGCCCTGGAAGAACAAAGCCAGGACTTGGTAGGATGGATAGGAGGTCATGAGAACTAAGCTTGCCTCTCTACACTGAGAATATTGTCTCCATGTGAGTTAAACATTGACAAGTTTTGCATCCGAAGAATGATGATAAATATTGCTCATTCTCTTTTGCTTCTACTCCAATGCTGGATGGTTCATTAAGTGAATATGACAGGGCCCTGTGGTGTTACCATGTGGGTACAGGTGGAGATAATCTTTCAGTCTACTTTTTTCCTTTTGTTCCTGGTTTGCACACTTTGCTTTAATTGTACAGCCCTACGCTTATTGAAGACTGTAACCCCAGCGTTCCTCCACAGAACATGAGGATGGGCATCTTGTATGATTTATAGCAACATTTAGTCAGTAGGCCTTTGGTTTTAATGTCTTGTAAATAAGTAGAAGAAAGCAGTCCCTGCTCCCATCTGGTTATTCATATCTCATTATCATACCCTTCATCTCCCTCTCCCCTTTTTAAAAGGTAGTATTGAAACCATCTGGGTTGCTTTGAAGTCCGTTTATTGTACGAAACTAAACTTCCTCAGATTGTGCCTTTTTTTCCACTATGCCATGTAGTATTTGATTAATTCTGGCACAAGTACACCTGTGTTTATAAATCTGACAACTTAGTTTGTAGATGAAGGAAGTTGGAGTCAGAGATTTGTGCCAAATGAAGTCTATTGGTAGGCTCCAGTTTTTTTTTTGTTTTTTTTCATCTTCTTCTTGGTATTACTTTAGATTTTTAACAGTTCCCTGTGTGGATAAATATCTTTGGCTTTGTGTATTAGGCTACTTAAAGAGAAAGAAAGCTCAATGATTATAAGCATAGGAATTAGAACCAGGTTTTAATCCTAGGTTCATAACTTATTGTGAAATGTATAATGGTAGAGGCCAGCCTCCAAGATGGCCTGACATACGGCCTCCTGCAGTTCATGCCCAAGTGTGGTCTCCTCCCATCCGGATTATGGCTGACTTCTGATGACCAATATCACAGAAATGATGGGTGTGACTTCTGAAGCTGAACATCAAGACACTGTAGCTTCTTCTGCTCTACTCTTTCTCTTGGATTGCTCAGTTTGGGGAAAACCAACAGCCATATTGTAAGGAGAGTTGAGCTGTCTCAAGAAACGCCCAGGTGGCCGGAACTAAGATCTCCTGCCAACAGCCAGCACCCATGAGTGATCCATTGTGGAGGCACAATTGTAGCCCCAGTGAAGTCTTCAGATGTCTGCAATCCTGGCAGAAGTCATGACCACAACTTCATGCTCTAGAGATTGTGAGCTAGCATTGCCCAATTCCAGACCTGCTGAAAGTGAGTGAGATAATGTTCACTGTTGCTCTGAGATGGTGAGTTTGGGATAGTTTGCTATGTAGTAATAGACAGCACGTACGAGTATAATGATAGTTCCCCATTGTTGGACTGTTGGGAATATTAAATGTGTAAGGGCTTTGGTCAGGGTCCTACACATTGTAAGTGTAGCTCCAGAAGATCAAAGCATTAGTTATGGGTGGAACTTGACACCAGAGGACAGGTCTCCTTTTCAGCACCTCTAATGCTTTATCTGCATTTAGTGGATAAATAATTTCAGATTTACAATAGGCTCCTGAGAATATAATAAATGGGATGGCATCTCTGGTACCTCTTTTTTCTTTTCTTTTCTTTTTTTTTTTTTTGCGGTACTGAGGATTGAACTCAGAGGATTCTAACTCTGAGCTATACCCCCAGCCCTATTTTTTTATTCTTTATTTTGAAACAGGGTCTCACTAAGTTGCGGATTGCCTCACTAGATATTTGAGGCTGGCCGCGAACCTGGATCCTCCGGTCTCAAACTCCCAAATGCTGGGATTACAAGCGTTCACCACCACGCCTGGATTCTGGTACCTCTTATATCATGTCTCACATCTTCATGTCCTGCTTTGTAATTCAGCCTCACTCTTGCAGACGGATGTGAATAGTATTAGCCCAGCTATACCAGGTGCTCAATCCTGGGGACTCTTTCAACTGTTTGGGTGCATGCACTAATCTGGATGTTCAAAGGAGTGCATAGCTGGGCTCACTGAGGATGGGAAGCACTGGGTAAAGTGTCCTTTTCCTTCCCTTGACTGGACAATTCTAAGGCACCTTCTACACAGCTCCCTGAGTATCTCCAGTGAGGTGGAGACCTGCTGCCCGCAGTGGGAATCTGCTCAGCATGCACCTTGGGATTGGCTTTTCTTCCTTCTCTGTCTCATTCCTCCCCACCCCCTATTCCTATTCCTTGGGCTCACTGCCTAAAACAAACTACCCACTTGCCAGCCCTGCATTTTCTGGCTCTGTTCCTTAGGAGTAACCCAAGGCTGCAAAAGATGGCTCTAATGAGAGTTGTCTGAGTATTGTTTGCTTGATATGAGTGATCATGAAATCCTCAATGTGTTACTTGGTTTACCCCCTTCAACGGTTTTCCACTGTTATGCGGTAAAGTCTCAAGCATCTGGCATGGTGGCAAGGGCTTCCACATACTAAGACCCATCCACGCCTCTGCTCCCTTCTCCCAACTTGCTGCCTCATCTCTTCTCTACCTTTGTCTTGCTAGGCTTTGCCCAGCTCCTGGACCAAGAGCATGCTGTTTCTTCTCACTTTGCTTAGAAAATTGTCACTCATTGTTCTGGTCTCAGTCTAAATGTCATATCCCCAGGAAGGCCTCGTGGGTGTCATTTTAAATATCCCTGTCGCATTTCAGACTTTTTCAACACCAATTACACTTGCTTTTTCTTAATGCTTACCATTTCTTCCTGACTGTAAACTCTGGAGGGCAAGAACAGTGACTATCTTGTTCTTCATTGTTTAAAATTTGGCTCAAATAACATTTCAATATAGTTCTTTTTTTTTGGATGAAAGAGATAATTTACCTGGGTACAGTTTCTCTTGGTGATGAATTTTCTGTGTTATCTTTTAAAGAATGTCTTAATCTAACTGGGTGTGGCAGCACATGCCTATAATCCCAGTTCCTGGAAGGCTGAGACAGGAGGATCTGGGGTTCAAGGCCAGCTCCAGAAAGTTAGTGAGACCCCTGTTTCAAAATAAAATAAAATAGGGCTGGGGTGTAGCTCAGTGGTAGAATGCCCTTGAGTTCAATCTCCAGTATCAAAACAAAGCAAAATTTTAATTTGTCCATTTAAAACATGAATAATACCCCAAAGTACTCAAGTTAGTGAACAAGGTATCACTTTAATAACACAAATGATAAATTTGTTGTTTATAAAAGAATTTATATTTTTCATTACTTTACAAAAGGCAGTATCATAGGATCATATCAATTGACACAAGGTTCCCCGGTGCTTTAGATTATAATGAAGTTTACAAAAGTTGATTGACAGACACATTTTAGAGACTATCTCTATGGAATATAATATACCTCTACTTGATTAAGTAGAACTTGTAGTTTCAATTCATGTAATCCATGGCCTACTTAAACAAAAAGACTTTAACCTCCCAATATAAGTAGGATGATAACCCTATAGATGGGCCAATAGGAAAATAAGAACTTCCCATCCTTGAGAATCTACTAGTCATTTCAGATACAGCAACACCATTCAGATGGCTGCTTCAGGATTCTCCTTCAGTGTCTAGTGATGGAGAGATTTTTATTATTGAGATCATGCTTCCAAATACATTGGGGTAAAGTATAGGTTCATCTTGTGTTTTCAATTTGTAAACTGACACTGACAATCTTGAGTTGTATTATAATTGTATTATGGTATGTATTTGAAACAATTTTCATTGATGAACATGTTTGCAAACTAGAAGTCAACTCTGTGATAGATCAGTAATGAGCAAAGATGAGTCCCTTGATATTTTACAAAGGGCCATGCAGTTTATCATGTGCTTTATGATTATAAACATCACATACTTCACATGGCAAAAACTATTAATTCATTCAACAAGTATTATTATTGAGTGCCTAGTATGTTTCAGGTATACCTTTGAACCAATGAGATGCAACAAGAACAAAATACATGTTATCACATCCTCAAGAACACAGTTCGCCATGGCAAAGGGCTCAGCAAAACCTGGCAGAGAGGAAGTGATTGACACTGTTGGGAATTAGCACCCATCTGGCTACAGGAAATTGTCAATGAATTACCCATGGTATTTTCTGAAGAGTGGGGAGTCTCCAGAGGGGAAGCAGTATCATGTGTTTCATCTAAATCCAGCTATTACAGCAGTTTACTTGAAGGCCAGAAATGTTCTTTTTCTCTAAGGAAATCGAGATAGCATTGAACTAGGCCAATCGAACTCACCTCTCACTCAGGCACAGGGGATCCCTTTGGGGGAGCTCACTCTTCTTCCTTCCACTCTTTCCAGGAAAGACTTGGCGAGACATAGTGAATGGTTGTTCAAGATCAGAGACTAATCCCATACAGAGAAGGCAAAGGCTATCAGCAGTCCTAGAAATGAGGGAGATTGCATTTCAATCCAGATCTGATAAGGCAGAATATGTTAAAAATTAATTCCTGGGACAAAATACAAGGGATCTGGAATGTGCAGTGTAGACTTGGGGTTCTAAAGCTTGGGTGCACATCTGGATCACCTGATGACCCCATGCACTAAAATGTTGATGCTTCAACTCAACTGCTGTGATCCTGATACAGTTTTAGAACCACTCGCCCAGACCTCAAAATCCACTGGCAACAAACTTCCTACCACACTTTCTTAAGGATGTCCAGAAGTACTGCATGAGACAGCAATTCTCTATGGTACTTATAATGCACTCTTCTTATTTTTAAAAATCTGCTTAGCAAAAAGCAAAATAATTACAAAATTTACAACATAGTAAATTACAAAATAATCACAAAAATTGCAACATTGTTAAATTAGGTTATGTTAACGAAGGGTATTATATAGAATATAGGTGCTGTGGTTTAATCTTAGATGCTTTTGGTTAATTGGGAAACTGATAATTCTCCTATTTGTTATTTTCTAAATATTGTAATTCATAGTATGGGCTTAGACATTTGCATAATTGCCTATGGAAATAGAGATCTTTAAGCCTGAAACTAATGTTTGTTTTGAATGTATACCAACAGTGTATGAAATCAATGGATCATCAGACAATGTTTGGAGATTTAACTCCAAAGAGAATCTTGTGGTTCTGTTTTCTCTCCTTTGAATGTTACTCAAATTAATTTATTTCTTAATAACAAACAACCTCCCCTTCAAATACTACATTATACAAATCCTTGCTTTTTCATGTTTGCAAAGATTTCTTTCTGAAAGATGGTAGAGATAAAATTTCTTTTGATGTATAAAGTGTGTGTTAGGCAGCATCTCATTCTTTCTTTAAAATACTTTGAGTGTCTCTCTATAAAAAGCAACAGAAATTTACCAGAGCAAATCATGAAACATTGCTGCAGTTGACACCAATAAATAGCTGTTGCACAACAAAATGAACATATAACAACAACAATACTGGGTTTACTTGTTGTTGTTTGCTACAGAGGATTGAACTCAGGGGTAGTCCACCTCCAAGCTATACTCCAGTCTTTAAAAAAAAAATTTGAAATAGGGTCTCGCTAAGTTACTGAGGGCTCACAAGTTGCTGAGGCTGGCCTCAAACCTATAATCCTCCTGTCTCAGCCTCACAAGTATTGGAATCACAGGCATATGTCACGACACTTGGCCTACCTATTGTTCTAAATATAGTTTGAGCCCAAGCAAAAATGAAAAGTATATTATGAGTTGAGTTGTATATAGTACAATACAATGAGGCTTTAAATAGTAACAGCTTTTAGAAATTCTCACGATCCTTTGCTAAAGCAAAGATCTTCTCTCTCTTTTGCAGTGTTTTCTTGAATTAGAGGCCTTTTTAGCAGCTGCTATAAGCCAGTTTTTTCTTTATTATGGTATTTTACACTATGATACCTTACAGTGGGTGTTATTTACCTGGGGAGTGTTGGCAAATTAATATGGGAAGAAATTGTAGCTATTTAACAACTGTTTGCAAAAGTTCCAGCATGCTTCGGAGGGGACAGGAAATATTAATTTAAAAATAGTTCCCAAAGCCAAAAAGAAGAAGGAGGAAAAAAAGCACTTTATTTTTTAATCTGTTTGGATTACCTCTTAGGAGATGAGTAATGAATGAAATCCAGGATTAGCACACAGGAAGAGCTCTTAAGAGACTGTCTAGACTCTAGGCCATTTCTCTCTCTCTCCGAACTCCTCCCAAATTTTTTTAGAGGAAAAAAAATGCTCTGCCTTTTTCTTAAATACTTTGGAAGGGAATTACAGAATTCTCAGAATAATCAGTACAGTGTCTAATGAACTTCATCACCAAAATTATTTTCTTTGAAATATTTTTCAACTTCTCTGAATGCAATTTACATTTTCTTAGAACCTATAGATTCAGACACTTTATATCTTGGATTTAGATAATTTGCTTTTATGCTCACTTTAAAAAAAGTTTTGACCAAAGTTATTTTTAGTTTTAAAACTCTGCAAAATCACTACCCTTTGTGTTAAAGTTACAAGTCATATTTTTATAGTCATAGTATTTCCCTAAGTTATCAATGGAGAGATCTCTTCTGTGATAATTTATACATTTTAAACTCCTAGTATTGGGAAATTTTTCCTAGTAAATTATTTTATGCTTTCCATATATCCTCAGGGTAGTTGGGAAAATTTTAAATATAGAATTCAGTTAAGATAGCCCTGTAAATATAGGATGAATCTTCTGTACATCACCCCAACTTCAGAGTTACTTATAGAAAAGGAAATAGTTTAGAAAATTGTTTATGCAACTCCTGCAAATAATAGGAATGAATATATAGCAGACCTTGGTGAACAAGTACAGAGAGTTCCTTTCTAATATACTGGGATTGAAAAGCACCTGCATTTCCCTTTCCTTACAAATCCAAGGCTGCGGAGGATGCTCTCACCTTCCTCCACATCCACTGGAATGGCGGGATTTGCTGCCCTCCCCTTGACACTTTAGCTCACACTACTTTGGAAGACACTTTCCACTGTTGTAGAAAATCTGACGTTCCTTGATGTGCCTTTTTGCCAGGCTATGGTGTAAATGGGGCTTCTCCAGGGAACAAGTATTTGTTTTCACTTGCTTGCCAAAAAGCCAAGTTTCTTTGACTGCTAGATCTCTCTTGAGGCACAGTGTGAGATCTTTCCCTGAGACTCTTTTTAAAATTAGTGTATATTATGAAACTGTGGGTATATACACATAATGGAATTTTACCCACGCATAATGAAGAGCAAAATTGTGTCATTTGCAGAGAATATTATGCTAAGTAAGATTAGCCAGTCTCAGAAAGCGAAGGGTCTATGATTTTTCTCATATGTGAAAGCTAGAGAAAAATTGAGAAGCAAAAGGAACTCCAGAGGCAGGTGAGAGATGGTGCAGAATCTAGAATGCACATCCTAGCCTTGCAGGGGCGTGCCCTTTCCACCATGGCTCTGTCCCGACAGCTCAATTCAATGTAGAGTCCTCTTTGGTCTGGAACAGTTTGAGTTTTGCTTTGCTGTTTCATCTGACAAGCAAAGTGTAAGAGCCATGAGGATAGTTTTCCATATGTCTCTTCTGCCAAAACTAACACACATTGGCAACTGAATTGCCAAAGCAATTTAGAAGTCTTTAGCACTGGGGCAGGCCCTTTTCCCCAATATGAATCACTCAAACATTCTGATTGCAGACAATGACCACGCCCCGTTTGCACTAGGGAATAGGAAGTGAACTTGGGAAAGGATATTTCCAAAAATGCAAATACTCACATGTAGCTAAAAAAGAGATTTTGTAGGAAATAGCTCTCCATCTTTTTTGGACATCTCTTCTTCCTTACAGCTAAGAAAAAGGCTGAGCATGTATTCATGCTTTCATTTTTTGTTGTTTCGTAGTATTGTTTTGGGGGGCTAATCTATTTATTGCTCCTTTAGAAAAAGAATTCCATGTCACAGAACAGTTTGATTGGCTAGTTGGAAGGAAGTTTGAGTTTTCTGTCTCTTTAGTAGGTGGGGGTGGGAAGAGTATCTACTGAGGGAAATGCAACATGCTTCACAGCGCCCTGTGCACGGCAGGTTCTTGGTAGAATATTCAGCCTTGAGGCTTAGGCAATTGATGCCAACACTATATCGATGGTTGGAAAACTGTATATTTCTGTTATTTTTACAAACAATAATCTTGCATATTTGCCCTTACATTAAGCTTTGAAAATTAAAGAGTACTTTCTTTTATATCATCTTTAAAAACATTTGAACATTCACAAACTTAACAAGAATGCTTTTCAGATATATTGTATCATATATTTTTTACAACACTCTGTTGAGAGTATGCATTATTTGCATTTTTTTTTCGGTACTGGGGATTGAACTCAGGAGCATTCTATCTCCGAGCTACATCCCCATCCCTATTTTTTTTATTCTTTATTTTGAAACAGGATCTCACTAAGTTGCGGAATGCCTCACTAGGTAGCTGAGGCTGACTGAAAACCCGGATTCTCCAGTCTTAGCCTCCCAAATGCTTGGAGTAGAATGCCCCTGAGTTCAATCCCCAGTTCCCCCCCTGAATAAAATAAAATACATTAATTATAAAATACCAGGTTAAATATACATAATTATAGCATTGGATATTTTCAACCCTTAGTCAACTGGGTGAATAGTATCCAAAGGATTCTACAGATATTCAGTCATAAGAAGGCAATTTTTGCTTAATTCCAAGTGAGAAATTTTGCCAAAGTTTGAAAGGGAGAAAGACCTGCAAACTAGCCTAATCATTGGATATTTTAGCAAAGAGATGAGGATATCTGCTCAGGCTCTTACACAAGGAATTACCATCCATCCATCCATCCATCCATCCATCCATCCATCCATCCATCCATCCATCTTTGAACATATACTGTGTGCCCAGGAGTCATTCCCTGGGTATTAGGATACACTTGAAGGATAATAGAAGGGGTTGCATGTATGTTTTCCCTAAGTTATACATTTTCTTCAGTATACCGAGAGAGGATTTAAATTGAAGCCCTTTCAGTTCCTTAATACAACTCTTAAAGAACTCAGCTCCAGTAAGCTCATTTGCAGACTATTTTTTTGCTGATTGAATGTCAACTCTCTAGTCCCTATTTTCTTGGCCCCATTATCTACCACCCCAGTTTTCTCAGCTCCTACTTTTGAAATAACCCTGGAAGATAGCAGGTGGGAAAAGTCAGTGTAAATCGCAGCAGAATGTGAGCCTGCACACATCTGCAGAGGCAGCCCCCATCACAAGAGTAGCCAGTTTTGGATAAACAGGCAGGGAGGTGTGCTGGGCAGGAGACCCCCGAGGGTACAATGACCTACACAAACACCAGTGTGATTTTAAGCATAAAGGTAGTAAAGTACATGCACCAGTGATCGTGAGCAATAAAGACCTCATGGCTGAATCAGCCAGTCTGATTCTCTGTCTGGAGGGGTAAAACAAAACTCCATTAAAAAAAACAAAACAAAACAAAAAAACCCCTCCAGTACCCAAAACACACAAACACATACACATGCACAAAACAAAACTAAAAAACACAGTCTTTTCTTTTCATTTTGACTTCCCTTTATTCTTTGTTTTGTATTGACTTATCATTAATGGGCCTCTTGTTATCACGAAAGAGAAAGTTTCCATCATAGATGTCATCGTTGATGCCAAGATGTAAAATGGTCTGTTTTACTGATGGCTGCTCGGATTGCATTGAATGGGGGCCTAATCATTCAACCTCCATCAGCAATTAGGCTGGATATATAAACAAGAACACATGTTGAGGCCCATGTACTGATTGCAACAGCTAGGTACTTCTTGAGCAAGGTTTATAGCATCTTACTTTCTCCCCACATGGTATATATGCGAGAAGCTGGAGGAGGTCAAGAGAAAATAAGCACAAGTCAAAGAGAGACTCGAAAAATAAACAGCAACATCTGGCAAATGACTTCCTCTCATGTACACAGGGGAGGGGGCACGTCAGGGCAGTGAGTGAGAAATGTTTTGCTTGGCAGCATGTTGGCTTAATGTCCATCAGATCTGGGAGTGAGTTTCACTGAGGTTTATAATATTTCTCTCAGTGATGGTGTAGGCTGTAAGGCCTGATTCTCATGACAGCAAACTTCCATTTGACTATTCTTTAGAATCATTAGCTTCATTTGTAAGTGTTCTGAAAAGATATTTAAACCTTAAAGACCTTGTAATTCTTCATTACCTAAAATTTTGGTTATTATCTTCATAGTGAACTGTATTATTTACATTGGAGAAATCTAATATTGAATTTGTTCTTGTTCAACTAACAAAAAGAACATTAAATTCTAACAATTCAGTAAGTCAGTCTACACATATCAAGGTGGTAGAACCCTTCTGTTAATATCTTGAGGCATGGCTACTCACATTAAATGATGAATAAGATATTACCCCGCAATACTGTTCTATTCTGAATGTCATCACTAGCTCTATAAGGGACATTTCCAAGATTTTTCTTACCAAGATACATATATTGCTTATTGTTTTCACAGACTAAATGAACAAAAATATGTGTATTACATGTTAAGAAAATAAAATGGATCAGAAATTTATAAAATAGAAAACCTTAAGGTCTTTTATCCAGGACATATCAGTGATAATTTCTTGGCTTTGTGAAACTCTGAAGCTAAATATTAAAAAAAAAAATTTAAACATATCCTACCCACCCTTATGTTAATATAAATATAGCAAAACTTGCAAATTCTGTTGTGGGAGTTCTGTGATTTATTACTTCTCAGTGCAATAGGGGTTGAGAGAAGTTGTCTTTGTTGTGGGAAAGAGAGTGGGACAATCCGGAGAGGAAAGTCGGGTAGAATGGCCACTTAATTTCCCTCCTCACTTCTCTTCCCTTCCTCCCTTTCTCAATCATTGCCTTTTATGAAAACCAGATGGAAGCAAAGTGATTTACGCATGGAATAATTCTATTTTATGTTATGAGAAATGTGGATGGCCCAGTTTCATGACTTTTACAACAATGTTATTTTTTAGGTGTAGGCAGTTCACATAACCAAACCATCTGTTTCTCTGAAGCTCTGTACTTCTTGACCAACAACTCTGAGAATTCACAGACTTCAGGTGGGGATCTGTGTCCACGACCTGTGAGGGAAAGAGAAAAATTCTGGGATTTTCCAAAGGAGAAGTCCACAACAGGAACATCTGTGGACGATTGCCTAGCATCCTGTATGAAGGAGAAATACCTTCACAGACATACACGTAAACGAGTTACCCCACCCCATCTCATTTTAGAACATAAAGACAGGAGAATCGCAGGTTTGAGACCAGCTTTGGCAATGGAGTGAGACCCTGTTTCAAAATTTTTCAAAAAGGGCGGGGGGCCTGGAGGTAGAGGGCCCCTGGGTTCAATCTGTAGTATGTATGCATATGTGTGTATATAATTTCCCTTGTCAAATAGAGCACAAGAGAATTCGGAGAAAGAGGAATCTATCTTTACCCAGGAGCAATGGACGTTTGACACAGGACTTTTGAGTTGGTGACTGGGCAGTGGTAGAAGGGTATAGAAGAGTAGCCTGTGAAGAGACAATCGTGGTCAAAAGTCATATTTTGTCTGGTTTTGATATTATTTTATATTTTTGTAGTGCTGGGAATTGAGCCCAGGACCTCATACATACTGGGCAGGTTCTCTACCACTGAGCTACACCCAGCCTCCACTTTTTTTTTTTTTTACATATATTTTTGTGGTACTGGGGACTTAACTCAAGAGTAATCTACTTCCAAGCTGTACCCTCAGCCCTATTTTATTTATTTATTTATTGTTCAAAAAGGGTCTTTCTAGGCCGGGCGTGGTGGCGCACGCTTGTAATCCCAGCATTTGGGAGGCTGAGACCAGTGGATCCGGGTTCGCGGCCAGCCTCAGCTACCTAGTGAGGCACTCTGCAACTTAGTGAGACCCTGTTTCAAAATAAGAATAAAAATACGGCTGGGGAATAGCTTGGAGGTAGAATGCCTCTGAGTTCAATCCCCAGTACTGCAAAAACAAAAACAAAACAAAAAGTGTCTTTCTAGGTTGCTGAGAGTCTTGCTACTTACCGAGTCTGTCAAGTAACACAGCTAGAGTTGCAAGTAGCAAGACTAGGGTTACAAGTCATGCCTGTACTAGGATTATAGTCATGATCTCCATGCCTGGCTCCCACTTATTATTTGAAAATGATGGGAGTCCCTGTGTTCTTGATTCTATATCTGTCTCCAGAGCTCCAAACTCACATGACCAACCAGCCATATTCCTCCTTTGGTATGTCACAAATGCCTGTATTTTTTATGGCACTATAGAACAGACCACAAGGGAATCTATTAGTAAGACCTGTGCTCTTTAATGAACATAAAGGAGAAGGAACGCAACCTACAAAGGCACAGGAGTCAAGGCTTGTTGGTGGTCTAGGGCTTTATGCCCGGTCTTTGCTCTCTATTTGTAGCTTCCATTGTTTCTGCTCAGTTGTGAATGTGGTTAGTATTCCCCATTACTCATCAATTTACATATAACAAAACTATGTGAAGAGACTTAGTTCTCTCTTGGTCCTTATTCTTCCTACCAAAAGCTAACACAGGGTCAAACTAATCTACACCATTATTCCAACGTCCAATCTATAGCATCAAACAAAGTAATTAATAAAAAAATACAGAGACAGTAGGACAAATTCTTGACCCAGTTACAAAAAAATGTGGCAGAAGGGAACTGCACTTTGCCCAGAATTTCAGCGTGCACTCTGGCAGTGGTTAATTCTTGCCTGGTGAACGTAATCAAGGAGCCTGGGGCACCATTGCTTAGGACATGATGGATTCTAGGAAGGCTAATTGCAATAAGAAAGACTTGACTGGAACTGGTTGCACACCCTGGGGCAGGATATGTTCCTACTTCTAGAAGATCTGGCTATGCTTCAGTTACTAAGCTGCACATACAAAGGAGGAAAGTAAAGACGACTGGCCATGGGAAAGGTTGTGGAAAATGGTGGGTTGGTTTTAGGGGCATTTACAGCAGCTCCATGGCAGAACAAGAATAGTAGTAAAGGTAAGCTAAAGTATCATTATTTTTTAATTTATTCTTTTTTCTTTTGTAGTACTAGGGATTGAACGCAGGGGTCTTCTACCCTGAGCTACATCCCTAGCCCTACTTTCTTTTTTAATTTTGAAACAGGCTCTTACTAATTTGCAGAAGGCCTCACTAAGTTGCTGAGGCAGGCTACGAACCTGTGATCCTCCTGTCTCGGCCTCCCAAGTACTGGGATTACAGGCATGTACCACTATGCCCAGTTCTAAAGTATCATCTTCAAGAAGCTATGTGTCCTAGAAACTCAGACATAACCCACAAGCTGATATTTCAGAAAATGGGCTGGGGATCTAGGATGGGGGTGGGGTAGGTGAGGGGAATCCTATAAATTGGCAGGAAAGGTGTTATGGTTTGAAAGATTTGGAATGTCCCCCAGGCCTCATGTCATTGTCAAGGCAGTCATGTTGGAGACGGGGCTTGGTTGTTGAGGAGGGGTTCCTGGGGGCGGGGCCTTGGGGAATATATATATATATATGTCCTGGCTCCCCTTGTTCTCTTTCTTCTTCCAGCCTTCAAGATGTGAGAGAAGAGGAGTCCCTCTGCTTATGCTCTCTCTTTCTGTTTCCTGTTTCCATGTCCTGAGCGCTGCAGACTTCACCCATCCAAACATGAACTGAAACCTCTAGAAGTGTAAGCTAATAAATCTTCCTTCCTCTAGGTACTATTTAGGTACTTGTGAAAATTTAGTTTACTGACTGGGTAAACAGAGAATATTGAAATAAGAATCTCAAGCTGGGTGTGGTGGCGCATACTTGTAATCCTAGTACTTGGGAGGCTGAGAAAGGAGGATGGCAGATTTGCGGCCAGCCTCAGCTACTTAGTGAGGCCCCTCTGTGACTTAGTGAGACCCTGTTTCAAAATAAAGAATAAAAAATAGGACGGGGGGTGTAGCTCTGAGGTAGAATGCCCCTGGGTTCAATTTCCAGTACTGCAAAAAACAACCCAAAAAACAAAAAAACCAGAAAAACCCCTCAGGTTTTATTATTTGTGTTCTTTCAATATACTATAAAATATACTATATCAATATAGTATCAATGTGGCCTTATATGAATTTTAAGAAATTGCCAGGGCATGGTGATGCACACCTGTAATCCCAGTACTTGGGAGGTTAAAATAGGAATATCACAGGATTGAGACCAGCCTCAGCAACCTAGCAAGACCCTGTTTCAAAACAACAAAAAGAAGAGCTGAGGTATAGCTTGGAGGCAGAATGTCCTTGGGTTCAATCCCTGGTACCCCCTAAAAAAGTTAAAATGTTTTTTTGTTTCAGTTGTAAAATCTTTGACTAATCAGTGTATCTATGAGTTTCTTGAGTTCTTTGTATATTCTAGATACTAGTCCACTATGTGAGGAGTAGCTGCGAGGGAGGTGTGTGTGGGGGGGTAGATGGTCCAAAAGAATGGAAACCAAACTACGAGACCGATGTATGAGTATCTATGTTTATATCCGCATAATTCACAATTGCCAAACTATGGAATCAGCCAAGATGTCCATCAACAGATGAATGGATTACAAAACTATGGGATATGTACACAATGGAATTTTACTCAGCCATAAAGAAGAACAAAATCATGTCATTTGTAGGGAAATGGATGGAACTGGAAAACATTATGCTAAGTGGGATTAGTCAGTCACAAAAAGTTAAAAATCGTATTCTCTCCCTAATATGCGGAAGCTAGGGAGAAAGTGGGACATAAGAAGTACTCTAGACGAAGAAGGAGAAACCTTAGATGAGCAAAGAAGGTGACTTAACTGAAGGTGATGGAGTGGGGGAGGGAAACACCCTAATGCACATGATGTACTTTCACAATCATATCAAAGTCAATCACTAAACTGAACTTGAGAAGGAGGTAGGGCAAGGGAGTAGGGTGGGAATTGGGGAAGGATTAAATGAGAAATGTGCGCATGTATGCCTTTACCAGCTTGTACCTAATGAAGATGTATGGTTACAATGCACCAATAAAAAATAAGTAAAAAAGTTAATGGCAAAGTTCTATTTGATGGGAGAAATTGAATACTAAAGAGAGAAGAGAGGTAGTCAATAATACCTGAGGTTCCTAAGATGCCAGATGAGCATAACCTTCAATGCATGATGGAGGGGTTGGCTTTATACGATACCAAAGTCACTTGTGTCACTGTCATGGGAGGGAAGAGTGAGGATGGCTTCAGGAAGATTTGTACATTGGTGATGCTTATATATGGGACTGGCAAGAACATTATGGAATCTATTATCTAATCTATCTAAATTTGATAAGGAGAGAGACAAAGTTTTAAAAAAACAAGACTGACAGATTGGAGCAAAGTGGCAAGATCAGTGAAGTTGTGGAAGAATGGCCACATTAAGCAAATTGGGAGAAAAAGAGGTTATAACTGGTGTTAGTGAGCTTTCTGTTCCTGTGACAAAATACCCGAGATAAATTGACTTAAGGGAGAAATGATTCCTTTTGCTTTATGGTTTCAGAGGTTACAATCCATGGTTATTTTGGTCTGTTGCCTAGGGCCCACCTCTTACGTTTTCATCACTTCTCAAATCCATAATCAATCCATTGCCAAGGTCAGAGCCCTCTTGGTTCAATTACCTCCCAAAGACCTACCTCTGAACATTGCTGCCTTGGGGACCAAATCTTTAATACATGAGCTTTTGGGGGACATTTTGGATCCAAACAATAATGTGACGCTTTGGGCACTGGATCCATTCCAGATGGTGACAAGCTTTAAGGTGTGACCCAGGAAATATGTGCTAATGCAAAGCCTTGGAGAAAGTTATAGAGAGCACAGTAGTTAAGAGATCAAGAATCTGAGTTGTTCCACGGGTTGTCCATGTGGCTGCTGAAATCCTCCAAAGAGATAACAGTGGCATGGAGAGGAAAGGTGGCAAATTCTGATGGACAGAAGGGGGTGTTATGGTGAGATATAGAATGACCCCTAGAGGGTGAGTCCCTGGCAGTGTTGCCTTATGGGTTATATATGGTTCCTTCACCCCTTGTTTCTCTCTCTTTCTCTCTCTGCTTCCAGCCTTTGTGATGTGAGGAGCAGAGTCCATGTGCTCTCCCTCTCTCTGCTTTCTACCATAATTCCTTAATACCCATAGACCTCAGTCTCACATGGGCCGAACCTGGAATTTCCAAGGAATCTATGAGCAAATAAATCTTCCTTCCTCTAAGTTGTATGGTCAGTCATTTTTGGATTATAGCAGTGGTAATGTTGACTCAGAGGAGGAGGTGAATGAAAGACTCAAAACCCAGCAGGACGAGGAGAGGGAGAAAGTTATGGAGGGAAATGATGTGGCCCCAGTAGACCAGAAACAAGGGCAGCAGTGGGGATGATGGAAGACAGCAACTTACTAACTCTGATGTCCTTTAAGTGTGAAAAGATAAGCAATAATTCCTGCAGAAGTCTGTAGCAAAAGCTCTATCTTTAGGGACCAGCTGGGGCTCAGATATGGAAGAAGGGAATCTTTAGAGAATATTAGGGTAGGTACATCTGTTTACTCCTCCTTTTTACAGAGGAGTAAACAGATGCACTTGCTCAAGGATATACAGCTACCAGAGACAGTCAGGATTTGACATAGGCAATACTGCCTGCAAACTGACAGCTACCAATTCATGTGAGGTGTGGGCGTTTAGTTTCAAGAGTCTATATGAGGAGAGTAAGCACTGGGCCTACTGGCCAAAGACCTTATTTCTTTGGGTAGACACTTGAGCAGATGAATAAGCTAATGTGGTATTTCATTGTTACAGTAATCCTTTGAAGTAAACAGGGGATACGGGTATACCATCACATGTATACATCTCTTAGATGAAAACTTGCCATGATCTCTCCCACTTTTTGTTAACTTCCATTTTCATAGGTACGTGGTTCTGAATTTAAACTAGCAGCTCTAAATATTCATGCACTAGCTCAATACAGCCATTTGCCTTTTGATTTTCCCAGACTGTGCTTGTGTTTTGAAGTAGGATGGTGGCAAAACCCTTTAACCCACCATCCCACCATGCTACAGTTGGATAAATAATGATTCTTATCTATTCCTTGGTCATCTTTAGCCACCATTCCTTGGTGGCTGCTCTTGTACTTATAAAATCTTCCATACCCTTCTTGAAGAGTTTGGGGGGCACTCAGGACTTTAGAAACCAAAATCCTACTTAGGACAGCTGGAACCTAATATCTCCATCCACATCTGACTGGCAAGCTAATCACATCCTTATGGCAAACTCATCACATTCTTCCCAGTCCAGTGTTTACTAGATTTCTTCCTAAGGGAATCCATAGAGAAAGAAAGGAGTAGAAAGAGTATTTATTTTTCATAAAGAAAAGTCCAAATTTATTTTCTATTTCACGACATTTGTTCATCCAGAAAGAAGGTATTGACTAAGGCAGGGGATTCAAATGGGAATTGAAACTCAGTGAAAGAGACCATTCCCTAATTCCTGTAATATTTAGCTAGAAATTTCTTATTGTTAGCCTGACACCCAAAGGTAGAGAATTTGGAGGGATTTTAGAGGTCATATGTCATTATTAAATAATTTGGCAATGGGTTTCTGCTAGAAAATATGTCCATAGATTAAAAGGGTGTCTAAGGAATTGTTAAATAATAAAACTGTGTGTGTCAGTATTGAGTTTTAGATAAGTCACATTTTTAGACTCAAACTCTGAAGAGTAAGTGGAGTGAAAGATAAAGCTTGGGTAGAAAATTCTCTTTTGGAAAGTACCCTGCACCCCTGATTTGGTAACTTTCTGCCTGGAGCAATAACTCAAACACCTGTGTAGGCTTTCTTCATGAAAGACAACTTTGGCTTTTAGAGATGCTTAATGCAATAACCAAGTGGTAAAAGAAATTAAGTGCTTTTGATCATCAGTGATATGTGAAGAGTTAACAACTATATTAATAGTCATATTAAATTTTTTTTTAAGTTTAAAGGATAGTTTTTGACTTCTATTTCTATCAAGCACCATTATTCTCTACTTGGAAAAGTCCAACAGCCTCTTAACTCAGTTTTTAAAGTTCCTTATGATTTTTGTCCTACAATCATTTTGCAATTCTGATCAAAATAAGATTATGAATATGCATGATATATTATTTATGTTAATTAAAACATCAAGTATATTATATGCCATTTATTGTTATGTATGTAATACATGTAAAAGAATAAATGTTAGTATAACAAAAAATCAGCTTATTATTTTCTCCATTTCAAAAAGTGAAGCATTGAACAGAGTGGCTAATTGTCTTAGAGAGAATTTCTATGGAAGAGCATGATTTGAAAGCTCATGGGCCTTCACATAGAAATGTCTGGTCAGCTAATCAACAATATTAGTGAAGCATGCATCCAGTAACCAGCCAACGTATTAATTTCATGGGTTAAAATTTCAACACTGCCTCAGTGTTTAATCTGGGTTCCTGACCATGTTTTAAGCTTTTGTTCTAAAGTATATAGCTCAACTTGGTGCATCCCCTTTAATTTATTTAACATTTTTGTACTGAGGCATGCTTACCATAATGTACCTAAAATAAACTAACGGATAAATCTGGTAATATATATCTGATTTTGTAGAACAGTAATGTGAACTAAATACCAAATGATAGAGAAGAACCACAGATATTTTGAGGGTACTGTTTTTGAAAGAAAACATTTTTTTTTTTAGATTGCCTTAAATAGAAGTTGCTAGACTCATGTGTTCACTTCTTGGTTCAAATTCTTCATTCAAATTGCAATCAGTCACAGGGTCTACGAAACATCAGCGCTTATCTCCGAGTTCCAGAAAGATCATTCTCTCAAGAAAAAAAAAGTATATGGACAGACTATAAACACAAAAAGACAGTCTACAGGAGTTAAAGTAGGCAAAAGAAACAAAGAAACATCAATGTATCTTAAAATGTTTGTGTCGTTGTTCAGTCATGTACACTATATGGACTCTTCATCAATTCCCATTAAGTCTTCTCTGAAGTTTTATGCTCCAGCCAAAAGAACCTTTAATTCCTTGCTTATTGCAAGGGTAAAGTTATTCTTGGAAACTTTCCTGAAGAGTGTTTTTTTTTTTTTAAAGAAGTGTTCAAATTTTTTCCTTTCACATTTGTGTGAGTAGCGAGGGGTAGATGGGAGACTTGGAGATCAAGTGTTGGATGATCTGGCTTCACCTTGTTATATATCTCAGGTGTAGGAGACATGAAGTTTTCCTTGCATTTCCTGCTATCAATGACCTGAAGGCATTTCTCTGTCTACTTATCATCCAGTAACAGTGTCTTTCTTGCCAGGTCATTAAGATCCCCGCAAGCCTTTGTGACAAGCTCTGCCTCTCAGGAACTCAAGATTAACACTTTGGGGAGAGTTGGGGAATTCCTTGTTATCAACTTGATCTCTGAGAGTTTTGCTTATCCACTGGTGTCAGGAGAGCAGGTGGCTGTGGAGTGAGCCAAGAGAGTGTAAACATGCTTGGATACACATTTTCAACCCCAACTGGACATTCTCTTTCCTTTCCATCTATTTACCCAAATGGTTAATTACCACTTGGAGATCAGTTTCTGTTAAAGAAAACTAAAATTCTGCTCAACATTAGATGAGGGCTGATACTGTAGCATGGAATAATATTTCAACTTGATTTGGAGAAAGCCGGTGTTACCCTAAGGTGATTTTCTATTAGATTCTGGAAACCTTCTTAATTGACTGGAGTTGTCTTTACATCAAGTATTTCTTTCTTTCTTTTTTTTTTTTTTTTTTTTTTTTTAGTGGAGAGGGCCTTGAACTGGTAGGTCTGATCTTTGTCAAAGCTGCTTCACCTTTCTGGGCTTTGGACACTGTAGCTATATATGATACAAACTTGGATTCTGTGATTGCTAAGGTGACTCCGGCTGCCTGGGAAAGTGTGTTGTAAGCACTGTACTTAAATGCATGATTAGGTCGCTCAATATGAAACATGCTGGTGTTGCCCTTACGCCCATGCATCAGTCACAACGTGTTAAAATAAAGTGTGGCTTCTGAAATATGTTTGTTGGTAAAGCTCAGATGGTTTACCAGCTGTATCTCAGGATCTTCCAACTTCTACATTGGTATTTATAATGAAAGAGGGAATAGGGTAGATAATCAACAACAGGGTAGCTATCAAGGGGATGATTCTTCCAAGTTGAGTGACAATTAGAATTTAAATTTTAATGACTGCTATGATGTTTTAGTTAGCTTCTTCATTGCTGTGATCTAACAGGCACAACTTAGAGGAAGAAAGGTTTATTTGGGGCTCATGGGGTTTTTTTTTTCGGTACTGGGGATTGAACTCAGGGTCATTCTACCTCCGAGCTATACCCCCAGCCCTATTTTTTATTCTTTATTTTGAAACCGAGTCTCACTAAGTTGCGGAGGGCCTCACTAGGTAGCTGAGGCTGGCCAAGAACTCGGATCCTCTGCTCTCAGCCTCCCAAATGCTGGGATTACAAGCCTGCACCACCACGCCTGGCAGGGGCTCATGTTTTTTTATTTTTTATAGTTACACATACATTGTCAGCAGGCATCTTTGTTAGGTACAAATTGAAAACGACATATGTGCTTACATTTCTCATTTGTCCCCTTCCCCCAATTCCCACCCCGCTCCCTCGCCCTCCCTCCCTCTCAAGTTCAATTTAGTGAGTAACCTTGATGTACATTAGGGTGTCCCCCCCCATCAATCCTTTTCGGTTAAATCAACTTCTTTGTTTATCGAGGGTCTCTCATTTTCTGTCTGAAGACCCTCTTATGTCCCATCTTCTCCCTAGCATCCGCATATTAGGGAGAACATATGCTTCCTTAGTCTTTGTGACTGGCTAATCTCACTTAACATAATGTTTTCCAGTTGCCTCCATTTCCCTGCAAATAACATGATTTTGTTCTTCTTTATGGCTGAGTAAAATTCCATTGTGTACATATGCCATAGTTTTGTAATCTATTCGTCTGTTGATGGACATCTTGGCTGCTTTCATAGTTTGGCTATTGTAAATTGAGCAGCTATAAACATAGATACACATGCGTTGGTCTGATAGTTTGGTTTCAGATCTTTTGGGTAGATACCCAGAAGTGGTATTGCTGGATCATATGGTAGGCTCATTCCCATTTGTCTGAGGATCCTCCATACTGTTTTCCAAAGTGGTTGCACTAGTTTGCAGTCCCACCAACAATGTATTAGAGTTCCCACTTCTCCACACCCTCGCCAGCAGTTGTTGTTGCTCTTGTTTTTGATGATTGCCATTCTGACTGGGGTTAGGTGAAATCTCAAGGTGGTTTTGATTTGCATCTCTCTGATTGCTAATGATGTGGAACATTTCCTCATACATTTATTGGCCATTTGTATTTCTTCTTCTGTGAAGTGTCTATTTAGATCCTTTGCCCATTTTTTAATTGGGTTATTTGTTTTCTTGGTTGTGATTTTCTTGAGTTCTTTGTATATCCTAGAT
>PVLC010013468.1:0-41687 GCA_004027655.1 Graphiurus murinus | reverse complement strand
ACACATGGCATTATATACCAGGTTGAATATCATATGAGAAACAAAACACATTATCCCATGGGGCTTCTGATTTAGGAACACACTGAGAACAGAGGAATGTGTAGACTACTTCATAAGATGACAGGAAACTACTGAAAACAGTCCCATGAGCTACTTTTTAGAGGGGACAGTTTCAATCAATTTTTGGGGTTTTTTTTTTTTTTTGGTTTTTTTCGGTACTGGGGATTGAACTCAGGGCAGTTATACCCCCAGCCCTATTTTTTTTTTTTTTAATTCTTTATTTTGAAACCAGGTCTCACTAAGTTGCAGAATGCCTCACTAGGTAGCTGAGGCTGGCCGTGAACCCGGATCCTCCGGTCTCAGCCTCCCAAATGCTGGGATTACAATCTGTGGGCCACCACGCCCGGCTTCAATCAAGTTTTTTTTTAATGAAGGAAAGTTCAAGGTCAGATCAGAGATGGATATTTACAATTTTGACAACCAATCACATGCTGACTAAAATATGGAAGTCAGTAGGGAGGACTAAAGGGTTGGAATCTTCCAGTGGTAGCCTCCTGATTCCCCATCTTACTTATTTTCAGCATTATTTTCTGGCAGATAAAATCTGAACTGTTTTCCTAGCCATGCCTGGAGATGTCATGTGGAGCTGGAGAGTAAGCATCTTATTTCTCTAAGTAAGAATCTCTTTGAGTGGTAAAGTGCTTGCCTAGCCCCAGGTTGGATGTCTAGCACCAATAAATAAATAAATAAATAAATAAATAAATAAATAAATAAATAAATCAAAGTATCTGAGTTTAGAACATCTTGAGTGGTTTCTGTTTCCTGTCCTGAACATATATTAGATATGTCTTATGCCTCACACTATTATTATCCACTGGTTTTTTTTGTGTGTGTTAAGTGTTATTTTAACAATACCAACATGTAAAATAGACCTCAGTTTTCCTAATCAATGTAGTTTGATGTGTTTTTTTCCTCCAAAAGTTCATGAGCCAGAAATAGTTTTTAGGTGGTAGAACCCTTAAGAGGTGGGGCTAAGTACAAGGTAGTTAGGTCCTTGGGAATGGTGCTCTTGGGAGAGATTAATGCTGGCCTCTGGGAGTTTGTTATCAATACAACAGGTTATAATGCAAGGCTATCCTATGAGGTGGATTTTTTTTTTTTTTTTGCAGGGGCGGGGTGTACTGGGAATTGAGTCCAGGGGCATTCTACCTCCAAGCTATACCTCTAGCCCTATTTTTTAATTTTTATTTTGAAACAGATTCTGACTAGTTTGATGAGAGTCTTACTACTTGTTGAGGCTGTGATGGATTTTCACATAGCCATTCCCCTTCCCATTTTTTTGCAAGGTTATGATGAAGCTCAGGGACACTTGAGAGTAAACCATATGGGGACAACTGATCTTGGACTGTCAGCCTACAAAACTCTGAGCTAAATAAACATCTTTTCTTTATAAATTATCCATCTCAGGTAGCTTGTTATTCCAAAAGAAAATGGAATCACATGCTAGACCTGACCTGAAATACCTTCATTTCCTAACATATAAACATACACAAAAATGTCTACAAACAGAAGCCTTTCCTCTAACTTAATGAAAAGAGGATAAGGAGAGAAAAGGAGTAAGCAATATATCAAGGTACACTATCTTGGGTTTAAAAAAATCTATTTGAATAATTTAAAAATAATTAATTGAACAATAATTTTAAAACACTATGAGAATAGTAAGATATCTCCTAAGTAGACCATTAGCAATTATTAAAAGGAGGAATTTTGGCTTCAGAGGCAGCATTAGAATTGTTTTTGACGTGATGTTCCATAACATATCATATTCACCCATTAGAATGTCAGCAAGAATAGGCTAATAAAATAATAATGAAGAGCAGACACTTTCCCAGCCATTTAGTTCTTTTAATATTTCAATATTTAAAAATGATAAAAGGCCGTAGCTATTGTGAATAATGTAACTTGTACTTTAAATAATGGCACAAATATCTGACCCCACAAATTTTACACATTTTCATTAAAATATTTGAGATATTGAACTGTTTCAATGAAATCTTCCTCTAAGCCATCCATGGTGGTGCATGCATGTAATCTCAGTATTTGGGAGGAGGATCACAGGTCCAAGGCCAGGTTCAGCAACTTAGTGAGTCCTTGTTTCAAAATTAAAGTAAATAAATAAATAAGGGCCAAGGGTGTAGCTCATAGGTAGAATGTCCCTCAGTTTAACCTCTAGTACCCAAAGAAATTCCTCTTATGCTTTGATCTTTTAAGTATTTTACAATGTGTAGTAACCCCATCAATGTTGCAGGTAAAGATCCATCCTGAAGAGACAGGATTATCTTCCTGTTTAGCTTGTAGCTGATTTTATTTCCAGTGCATAATGCTTGTGAGGGAAAATTGAGTATCTTTTAATAGCTATGATATATGTTGTAAATAAATGTGGTGAGAAGAAATAGGATAATGAGATGCTGTCTGGGGGCAGTGTCAGACAATTAAGTAAAAGTTCTATACCAAAAGCAATGAATTTGATGTATCACTTAGTATCTCTGAACTGAAGTTTCCATATCTGAGAAATGGGAATATATCTATTTTCTTTTGTACTTTTATGATTAAATATGACAGTATGCATATAAGTTATATGTGAAGCATAAAGATAATATAAATGAAGTTTCAGTATGATTGTGCCTTAGAAAGGGGAAATATTGAAAACAAAGATACATTATATCTCTGTCAAAGGGCATTTAAATCTATTAGAATGGGGGGAATGAAACTAAATTGTTTGATTAATTCATATAAGGAATAATGAGGGAACTGAGGTTGCTTAGAGAAATTAATTAAAGAAATTAGAGCCGGGCATGGTGGCGCACACTTGTAATCCCAGCATTCGGGAGGCTGAGACCGGAGAATCCAGGTTTGTGGCCAGCCTCAGCTACCTAGTGAGGCTCTCCACAACTCAGTGAGACTCGGTTTCAAAATAAAGAATGGAAAATAGGGCTGGGGTTATAGCTCAGAGGTAGAACACCCCTGAGTTCAATCCCCAGTACCGCAAAAAAAGAAATTAGAGATACATAAGAGCTATCTTATAGTATTCAAAAGTTAATCAAACAAAGTGGTAATCTTACTGAATTATCACCTCTGGTGGTTCTCAGAATTCTATCTTCTAGCTAAGACTGACTTGAAATACCCTCATGATTATAACCATCATGCTTGACTTTGGTGGCTGACTTTCTGTGTCCATGGACATAGTCTAGCAGTAAATGGAGAAATGTCATAGATGCTAAAAACAGAGAAGATTGTTTTATTTGATGAGAACATTCAAGTGCCCTTCCACTGTTAACAGTACAGGACACTTCAAATGCAAGTAATATCAGTGTTTTTTTTAGTTCTTGTACCTCTCAAAATTTAATGCCAATTTGTTATTTTATATAAAAGCGCAGAAAGAAAAGTATACAGATTTTAAAACATTACTTTAGAAGTTCCATCTTTGGGAGGGTGGCAGGGGTGCTGGGGATTGAACCCAGGGGCATTCTACCTCAGAGCCTCACCCCTAGACCTATTTTATATATTTATTTTTAATAAATACACATCCAGCTTAGTAGGAATATTTCTGGAAAATATTCTAATGAGAATAACTAAAAGTAACTACTATTTTAGAAGTAACTGTATTACATAAAATTATCCCACTTAACCTTCAATCCAATAAAGCTCATTTTAATTTCCTTATAGGTGGCCAATCTAGTTTCTTGTGATAAAAAAGAAACTATAGGAAGACACAGTCCTTTTAAACATTTGAGGTAAAATACCTTCTTTTACAAATTAAAATAGATGTTGTTGTTCATGTATTTATGATTGCCATTCTGACTGGAGTCAGGTGAAATCTCAGGGTAGTTTTGATTTGCATCTCCCTGATTGCCAATGATGTGGAACATTTTCTCATACATTTATTGGCCATTTGTATTTCTTCTTTTGTGAAGTGTCTATTTAGATCCTTTGCCCATTTTTTGATTGGGTTATTTGCTTTCTTAGTTGCGATTTTCTTGAGTTCTTTGTATATCCTAGATATTAGACCTCTATCTGAAGTGTAACTGGCAAAAATTTTCTCCCACTCTGTATGCTCTCTGTTGAGGATCTTGATAGTTTCCTTTGCTGTGCAGAAGCTCTTCAGTTTAATGCAATCCCATGTGTTGATCTTCCTTTGAGCTGCTTGTGCTTTTGGGGTCTTGTTGAGAACATTTTTACATGTGCCTATGTGTTCAAGTGTTGGGCCTATGCCCTCTTCAAGTAGCTGCAAGGTCTCTGGCCTGACTTCCAGGTCCTTGATCCACCTTGAGTTGACTCTTGTGCAGGGTGAGAAAGTGGGGTTTATTTCCAGTTTCCTGCATGTGGTTAACCAGTTTTGCCAACACCATTTGTTAAAGAGGCTATCTTTTTTCCAATGTATATTTTTGGCTCCTTTGTCAAAAATCAGTTGACTGTAAGTCTGAACAACACCTGCTGGCGAGGGTGTGGAGAAGTGGGAACCTTAATACATTGTTGGTGGGATTGCAAACTTGTGCAACCACTGTGGAAAACAGTATGGAGGATCCTCAGACGAATGGGAGTGAACCTACCATACGATCCAGCAATACCACTACTGGGTATATACCCAAAAGAATGGAAACCAAACTATCAGACCAACGCACGTGCATCTATGTTTATAGCAGCTCAATTCACAATAGCCAAACTATGGAAGCAGCCAAGATGTCCATCCACAGATGAATGGATTACAAAACTATGGGATTTGTACACCATGGAATTTTACTCAGCCATAAAGAAGAACAAAATCATGTCCTTTGCAGGGAAATGGATGCAACTGGAAAACATTATGCTAAGTGAGATTAGCCAGTCACAAAGAGTAAAGAAGCATATGTTCTCCCTAATATGCAGATGCTAGGGAGAAGTTGGGGTAAAGGAGGGTCTCCAGATGAAAAGGAGAGATCCTCAATAAGCAAAGAAGTTGATCTAATTGTAGTGGATGCATGGGGCAGAGGGATGCCCTAAGGCACATGATGTACGTACACAATCATATCAAGGTCACTCACTGAACTGAACCTGAAGGGGAGGGAGGGCGAGGGAGCGGGGTGGGAATTGGGGAAGGGGTCAAATGAGAATTGTGTGCAAATATGTTGTTAACAACTTGTACTTAACAAAGATGTATGCTATATTGCTTGAATTACTACAATAAAAATAAATTTAAAAAAATAAAGTAAAATAGATGCACATATACATGACTGATTAATAGATAGATGGTAGATAGATCATATAAACCCACTGTTATAGTAATTTCTAGGTATCAGAAGCTGTTCACAGCAAAGAGTGCCTCTGAAGCTTAATGTTCATTGGCTTCATAGAAAATTCACTTCAGTTGTCAAGCACCTAAATCTTATTCCTGAAACATAATTCTATTCCTTCCTCCCACTTCTGCCTGTCCTTTGTATGCGTCTTTTCTTTTCTCCTTACTTTAAGGAACACACACACACACACACACACAATCCTCTCTTCTCTAACTTTCCCACCCTTCACATAAGTATGTATACACTAAAAGGCAAGCCCTTTGGTTCACTCTACCTCATCCTTTATGTTTTATAATATACATCAGCTTCTACACGGAGTATATCCTTAGTTGGAAATATTTTCCATGTATTCTAGGCATATTATTTTCTCTACAGTACAACAGAAACTTTTGTTTCTTAATCCACATCCTTCACCACTTTATTTCTTATGAAGGCAAATGGTTCCATGTCTTGTTCAGAAATGAATATCCCATTTGTCTGAGGATCCTCCATACTGTTTTCCAAAGTGGTTTCAATAATTTGCAATCCCACCAACAATGTATTAGAGTTCCCACTTCTCCACACCCTTGCCAGCATTTGTTGTTGTTTGTGTTCTTGATAGTTGCCATTCTGATTGGAGTTAGGTGAAATCTCAAGGTAGTTTTGATTTGCATCTCTCTGATTGCTAATGATGTTGAACATTTCTTCATACATTTACTGGCCATTTGTATTTCTTCTTTTGTGAAGCATCTATTTAGATCCTTTTCCCATTTTTTGATTGGGTTATTTGTTTTCTTAGCTGTGAGTTTCTTGAGTTCTCTGTATATCCTAGATATTAGTCCTCTATCAGAAGAGTAGCTGGCAAAGATTTTCTCCCACTCTGTGGGTTCTCTGTTGAGATTCTTGATAGTTTCCTTTGCTGCACAGAGCTCTTCAGTTTAATGCAATCCCATGTATTGATCTTCCTTTGAGTTGCTTGTGCTTTTGAGGTCTTGTTGAGAAAGTTTTTACCTGTGCCTATGTGTTCAAGTGTTGGTCCTATGCCCTCTTCAAGTAGCTGCAAGGTCTCTGGCCTAATTTCCAGGTCTCTGATCCACCTGGAATTGACTCTTGTGCAGGGTGAGAAAGTGGAGTTTATTTCCATTTTCCTGCATATGGTTAACCAGTTTTGCCAACACCATATGATCCAGCAATACCTCTACTGGGTACTTACCCAAAACGGAAACCAAATTATCAGACCAACACATGTGTATCTATGTTTATAGCTGCAGAGTTTACAATTGCCAAACTATGGAACCAGCCAAGATGTCCATCAACAGATGAACGGATTACAAAACTATGGGATATGTACACAATGGATTTTTACTCAGCCATAAAGAAGAACAAAATCATGTTATTTGCAAGGAAATGGAAGGAACTGGAAAACATTATGTTAAGTGAGATTAGTCAGTCACAAAAAGTTAAAAATCGAATGCTCTTCCTAATATGTGGAAGCTAGGGAGAAGATGGGACATAAGAGGGACTCCAGATGAAGAAGAATCCTTAGGTGAACAAAGAATTTGACTTATCGGAAGGTGATGGGGGGAAGCAGGACACCCTAATGACCATGATGTACTTTCAAGATCACATCAAAGTCAATCACTAAACTGACCTTGAGAAGCCGGGAGGAGAAGGGAGTGGGGAGGGAATTGGGGAAGGGTTAAATGAGAAATGTGTGCATGGATGTCTTTACCTATACTAGCTTGTACCCAACAAAGATGAGTGATTACAGTGCACCAAATAAGGGAAAGATGAAAAAAAAAAAAAAAAGATTTGTTAAAGTTACACCAGGCGATTTTGGATCTCTGTAATGCAGAGCCTATTTCTATTAACCTGGCAGAAACAGCTAAGACATTTGTAGATCAGCTTCAAGTCTGGTCCTCGTTTACCTCTTTGCTAGGAGGAGTTATCCTAGCAACAGCAATAGTCATTCTAGGTTTATGCATTCTACCACTCATTGTACACCTTGTGATCAATGCCTATGTTAGTCTATGAGCAGATTTACATGTAATAAAAATGCAAGCACTGCCTTGCACAGGGCCTGGTAGTCAATGACGGGTTTGATTTTCTCAGGGCAAATCAACCTAAGACAGGGCTCATTGAATGACTCATCAAGACCCCATGACAGGTAAGATTAAGCACCTGGGTAGGAAATGACCTAAGACAGGCACAGTCCTTCATGCATTTTAAAATAAAAACAGGGGAGTTGTGGGAGCCCTGCTGGGCTCTTTTCCCCCTGGCAGTTCCTATCTGCATATATGAGCAATTATACTGACTCTTCTGCTATGGCTACATTGGTGTCTCAAAGTCTGGAGATTGCCCCTAGGATGCGTAGATGAAAGACCCTCCTACTTCTTAGAAAGTAAATATATGACCCTAAAGGTGTATGGTTTTATGACTCTAGAAAGTTTGCTTTACCAGACTATGTTAAGAATGTGGGCTATACCTAGGAGGAGTAAAACGAAGAAGTGGTGCTATTTGTGATCTGACAATGATTGATATGTCATAAATGTCTATGTAACCCTGTTGTACTCAAGAAATGTATAAAAAATCTGTGCTGAAAAAATAAATTAATTAATTAAAAAAAAAGAAATAAAGAAATGAATACCCCAAACCAAGTAGAGTTACAGTATTAAAATATTCCTTTAAGTAAATTTTTTGCTAAATGAATAGAAGAGAGAAAGGAATTATAAATGATATTATGTGAACTAGCTTTAAGTCAACTAATACAGGTCTTCAAAACCTTGATTATATGAAAAGGTAAACTAATAAATATAGACAAGTATAGTAAGACCATTGTTTAAGGCTATGCTATCATGAGGAAAAATAATAATTGTGAAATAAAAACATTCTAACATACAGCTAGGAGGTGTCAAGTAAATCCTAATGGAAAAGTGACCACCTTACCAAGGTTCTGGAAGATAGGCAGATAGTCCATAAGGGAGATGCAATTAGTCTCACATTTATTTAATGTGATGGATACTGACTTCTAGAGAATGTTGACAGTGCTATATAAAGCTTACTATTTTCAGGTAACAGAGTATTGTGGACAAGGCAGCTAACCAGAATCAAGCTTGGAAACTTGCCCAAACAATATTTGTATCAATAAAGATTAAAACATGAAGAAATCACATTGAGTTTATAGTCAGGTCATTAGAAAATAATGTTTATAAAAATAATTATTTTGATTTCTTTTTCCTCTCTTCCATTTAATAACATAAAATATTTGCATTCTTCTGATAATCTGTTACATGCAGTAGTAGTCTTACATGAATAATTTAAAATTATTACTTTATGAAGTATTTATAAACTATACTTTGAATGTATAATACTCAAAACACATCCTTGCTTTAAGCATTTTTACATATAAGAATGTGATATTGACAAAGATATGTTAGAAAAAGGTGCAATTTTATAATTATAAATTACAATATTAATTTTTAAGTCAAGGAATTAAAATAGTTAACATATAGTTATATTACAGTATTGCATAATTAATATATAAAAATGATCAATAAATTCTTCCTGGACATTGATAAGAACAGATTAATTTGAATAAAATCACCATTGGTCAAAGAAAAACATCGTAAAGTTGAAAAATCTATTGATGATATAAATTTAAAAAAGAAAGAAAAATGGCCTCAATTAAAATATACTTTATTTGAACCATGATTAAAGCTGGAAAGAACAGGTAAGTCTTGCTGACTCATATTCCTAATTCCAGAATTTAGTATTGTAATGTCTTAAAGATCAGGTAATAATTTTATTCTTCATTCTGTTACACTGTGTGAAATTATGTTGGCCTAGAGCTAGGTTGAGAAATCACAGACCTATGAACGTGACTATTATCTGGCTCTGTAAGTGCCTTTTTATTCATTCAAATCTGTGTGCTTAGATTTGAGTTCATATTACACTCATGAGATGTTTTTTAATGAATGTACTAACCTGAAGGGGTGAATGTTCAAAACACTGCAGAGGCAACGTGTACCCCAAATGCAATAAACTCACAGATTTCGCATGTGCCTCTGCCAAAGCAGGATTTTGAAAATTCACCTGAAGGCTAGAATATTTTGTTAGTAAGAATCTCAGCTTTCATAGGAATACCTGGAGGTAAGAGAGCTGTGAGAAGCAAGTCTAACAGAAGTTAAATTCTATTGCAGGATTGCATTAAATAGAAAAGCTATCCAGACATTATCTTAGAGTTTTTTTTTTTTTCCATCATGTGTTACAAATATCAAATACTCTATTTATCATTAATGTTTCAGTGACTTGGGAGAATAGAATTTATTTTTAAAGTGCCACTTACGTAGGCTTACTAATGTAGTGATATATTATTCTGGGAAAACAGAAAGACATAGATAGCCCTCGGTATTCTCATAAGTGAATGACCTAGTCATTTTGGAAGGTCTTACTTTAGTCTCACATATCCAAAATTCTAATCGTTTTTCAGACACAAAATTGATAGAACAATATTTTTTGTTCACCTTATGTGCAGGCTACAGTGTTTGGGGATAATTTTGTCAAGGTACCTCTAGCACCACTACTTTAAGTATCATGAGAAAAGTCAATGTAAGTGTGTCTTAGAATCAAACCATTTTTTTCTATAGTATCTCAACTGTGGTGGTCATTTAATGTTCTTTATAAACTCAGAATCCATACTAAACAGCCTTGTCAGTTGCACACATCCTACATAACTATTACATTTGTTGCCAGTCATGAAACAGTATGCTTTATATTGGCATATCAATGCATGACAAGTTAAACTGATTTTCACTAAACAAATAAGAACCTAACATACTTTGAATGGCAATAAAGCTTTAAATCACATTACCCACACCTTCTTTACTGCCAATAAAATATTTTCTATTGAGACTCAAATGTATTTTTCATTTATTTGTTTTAGAAGAAATATTTTCTCTACTGCCCACTTAGGCTCCTTGTTTTCCTTGTTTCTACTATAGTTCATCCATGAATTGAAGTTTCTTCTCACTTGAGATCAAATGATCTGTTTCTGCATCTGAAAAATTTATCCTTTCTGAGAAAAATTGTGAAATGTATTAGTCACAGCTACCCTCTCTTAATTTTCTTTGCATGGGATCAAATTCCATAGCATCAGCCTTGCACTTTTAGGTGGTACGATCTTTAAACTTTAGTAGTAATCTGGCTAACTAAACAATACAGTGTAAATAAAAAAACAAATGATAGAAGTCAAAGGAGATGTTATAAGACTGGTGGAAAATTATAATGCATTCATCTTTTTTAAAATTCTGAATTGTTTTCTTGGCTGTGATTTTCTTGAGTTCTTTGTATATCCTAGACATTAGACCTCTATCTGTAGAGTAACTGGCAAAAATCTTCTCCCACTCTGTAGGCTCTCTGTTGAGGTTCTTGATAGTTTCCTTTGCTGCACAGAAGCTCTTCAGTTTAATGCAATCCCATGTATTGATCTTCCTTTGAGTTGCTTGTGCTTTTGGGGTCTTGTTGAGAACATTTTTACCTGTGCCTATGTGTTCAAGTGTTGGTCCTATGCCCTCTTCAAGTAGCTGCAAGGTCTCTGGCCTAATTCTCCGGCCTAAGGTGAATATATCCACCTTATCATATGATTAAATATTGTCCAAAAATTACTTTAAAGAGGAAGACAAAGATTTTTCTTTCTACATGCATGTAAATGGAAGACTGTGATTTTCTGAGGTAGTTTTAAAAAATTCTGCTGAGTTACAGTAATTCACCTTTGCTCACAAGGATACCTTTCCCAGTGAATAGTTAAAACCATAATAGTTCCAAACTCTATCATATAATGCCATTTCCTTTGAATATTCAACATAAACTGTGGCTGTAACTTGTGCAGTCTGAAGTACTATAACAGAACCAGCACAGATTTTTTTTCCTTCTTCCTCATCTTCTTTTCTTCCTCTTCCTTCTTCTTCTTCCTTTCTTCTTCACAGTTTCATGAAGTTTTTTTTCTGACTAGCTTTTAGCAACCTTGACATATGTTTTTTTTTTCTTTCCTCATTAAGTCAAGAGATTTCACCTTTTCACATAAAAAAGAGGGACTTTATAGCTTCTCTTTGGCATATCCTAATTGCCAGAATCACTACTTCTGTGCTTTGGGGCCATTACTAAGTAACATAAAGGTTACTTGAACACATTGCAATAACATGACAGTCTATCTGATAATGGAGAGAGCTACTAATTGACTAAGAGTGGGTATTGTATTCAGTGTGCAAATGCTGGTCAGACAGATGATTCATGTCATCTTTGGGATAGAGAGGAATGGAGTGAGATTTCATCATAGTACTCCCAGTGATGCACAATTTAAAATATACCCACTGTTTATTTCTGGACTATTCTATGTAATATTTTCAGACTGCTATTGACCCTGGGTAACTGAAATCACAGAAAGCAAAACTGCAGATAAAGAGGGACTACTATAACTACTTGATTTTTCAAGCTCTGTGGTTTTCTAAGCCATAGTTCTATAGGGTATTCTAAGAACTAAACTACTGCTGTTGTGTTGTAGACATTAACTCTATTCCCCACAGATGTCTGTGACAAGCCAGTTCCAAGGGGCCTGGAGGGAGTGTAATAACCAGGAGTGATGTGGGCTACTTCCTGTTTGGTTGGAGATTTCTAAAACCTCTCTTTTCCCTCCAGCACAACACGATGTTCAAGAAGTTGGTTGCTCTGTCATCCTAGATCTCTCAGGGATAATCATAAAGAAAGCTTCTCTATTCAGCATGTTGGACATGTAACATATGAGCAAAACATACAACTTGGTCAGTTTAAGCTAATGAAAATTAGGTATGTCTTGATACCAGCGTATTCTGACCTGAGAGATAGAGGTTGTATCCATTTCATATTTCAGTAAAATACTCCTGGCCATACTCCAAGAGAGCAGTTCAAGCATTGGGACAAAGTAAGTGACAATATATGGTGACTAAGATTTTGATTATAATGACCAATATTACCATAAATATTCTTCCTTTCTTCTCTCTTTCTACTTTGTTTCATCTTTGTTTTTCTCTGGGAAATGTTATAGATGCTTAGTGGACATTGGACTATGCTTAGGCTTCACCATTGCTTCAACATTCAAAAACAAAACAGCTGGCATATTATGATTCAGATGTAGTCTTCCTTACCTTGACTATTTCTTAATTTTATATTTTAGACATTGAGCCTATTGAAATTGAATTTCTAAAGGCATAGTAGAAAAAGGACAAGATGATCTGAAGTCTATTTATTTTTTTCTAATTTCAATTATCTATTTCCAAATAATAACATTTATGTTTGTAGAATAATTTGAGTTTCAGGTTAAAAAGTACTTAAATGTAGAAATAAATATATGAAAATTATAAAGCCAATGGCAAAATATTATCCCTGAAATTACTTCAAATAGTAGCTCAAATATCCATTGATAAGAAATAGATTACACAATTTTTAAAGTTCAAAATGTTATTGTAGCATGGTTTTATTAAAAAATTGGAATATAAATATTAGTTAAAACTTTGACTTTTAATTGGCTTACTATATGACCCTGTACCAGATAATTAATGTATATAAAATAGTATTCCCTTTTAATATATATGGGAAAGTGATATCTTCCCTATTAATTCATAGGGTAGTTGTATGAAATTATGATACTGTATATAAAAACACTGTGCATTCTAAATAATCTCTTTATGCTTATGTAGGTATTTTCATACTTTATTCTTGACTTTACCTAGCTCTTGCCTCAATCTCCTCCTCCCAAATCAGTGGCAGGACATAAGCTGAATGTGATGGGTAATGTGACTGTGAGTCAAGCTGTAGTGGGTGTTACTGCAGTAGCTCATATTCATCATTGCTATAGTTGAAAATGTGCATTTAGTTGTGGTTGAATAGTTCACATCAAAACAAAATCTCATCTGTATGACAGAAACTCTGTTGTGTTGGGCTTTGAACATAATCCAAGACACTCAAGACAGTAGCAAAATTAGGCATTTGGAAAAATCAGAGTAAGAAAGGCATTTTTCATGCTTATTTGCTTCAAAGGATGCTCTGATTTTGTTAATTGCCTCAAAGAGTGCTTCGATTTGCTATTTTCTGCAAACAGTATTCTAATCTAGTTTATCCTCTGAGTTGCAGCTGTGTTCAAGTATCCTAATAGGTTTGGTGCATGCCGAACTATTCTTCTGCAATTAATTCACTTGGTTCTTCATGTAAAATGATTTACACCTATTTAGAACTAAATTGGAAGCCATTCCACTCTTGCTTATGAAGTCATTAAGGCAGCTTTTAAATGACATTAATTTGCACTTAGACAGTACCTTTCATCTAAGGATCTCAAAGCACTTTATGAAAGTATATTCTCATTAATGGAGGAAAAGAGAAGAATTGAACCCTCTATTCAGGAGTGATTTGGAAGACAGGAAATAAAATAAAATTTATTATTTTTGAATATAAAATAGTTATGGTGTTTATTATCTTTATTCTTTACAACTATAAATGTTTCAATTTTTCTCCCTGTCTAGATAGGTTTGTGGGTCTCCCTCTTCTTCAACCGCAAAATTGTATGCCTATTTTCATACATATAAGCAATATTATCTGGGTTTTTAACCTTATAATCCTCCATTATTACTTCCTGGTTTTTAAGTACTCAGCCTAATATTATAATTAATATACACTGAAAAGCAGAGAGGGTATGGATTTGCTTCACTGGAATGGGTGGAAGCTGTCAGCCTTGCTTTTAATGCCTGTTACATTTCTAGAAGTCAGTGTCTTCAGTTAAAAGATAACTGCTTGACCTGGTGGTATATACCTACAATCCCAGTACTTGAGAGGCTGAGACAGGAGTTTCAAGGCCAGCCTCAGCAACTTAGTGAGAACTTGTTTTAAAATAAAAAGTTAAAAAAGGCTGGGTTTATATCTTGGAGGTAGAACACTCCTAGGTTCAATCCCCAGTACAAAAAAAAACAAAAAAGCCAACACAAGAGGACTGGATTTTCATTTAGTATCATAACATCAGAAGCAAATGCTCTACAGATATTGACTGCTGAAGAAACTTAGTTTCTGAAGCCAGTTTTTCTTTTCTATATAAGATGTCTTTTATTAAATCAGAAAGACAAATATTTAAATAAATTGATAAGTCTTAAAATGGTAATCTTATGACTACTGTTTTTTGTTTGTTTGTTTGGGATTTTTGTTTTTGGTTTTCTTGTGGTACTGGGGATTGAACCCAGGGGCATTTTACCTACAAGATACATCCGTAGCCTTATTTTGTATTCTTTATTTTGAAACAGGGTCTCACTAAGTTGCAGAGAGCCTCACCAACTAGCTGAGGCTGGCTGCAAACCCGGATCCTCCTGTCTCAGTCTCCCAAGTACTGAGATTACAAATGTGTGCCACCACGCCCACTACTGTTTTTTATAATGAATTTAAAAAAACAAATACATCATAGACTTGATTTTTTATCCTCATCTATGTTGTGTCTGTTTGCTTTAGTTGTGCTAGAAAGCAGGTTTCTGATTGAATGTAATAAAAAAAAATTCTTAAACTAAAGCTTACAATTTGGCTACAGAATAGTCCTGCTTCTTTCTGCAAAGAAAGTTATCTAATAATTTTGAGTCTTTGGAATTTGAGCAATTCATGTCACCAATACCAGTGGCAATAGATAGCTTCAACTGTTTTAAGCAAGGCTGCTGGGACTGGTGAAAAGTCTCTCTCTACGTAAGCACAGCCTAGTGCTAGGCTTTACTACTTGGTGAGCAGATATGGGCCAGAGTTTATTCCCTATCTTGCTCTTACAGATAGGCAGCCATGTGCAGTGAACAACTTGAACAACCAAGTGTCTCAATCTTTATATTAGATCTCACAGATTTGGAAACATCTGCAGTTCAGAATATTCTGTTTACTCAAAGCACTAGGTACCAAGATTTTATGGAAGGACCCATACAAAATCCTAAGCTTACTAGGACCCTTTTCTGGGAAATCACTTTCTTCTAATGTAGTGTCCTTTGATCTTTTCCTATTCCAAGGTGGAACAAAAATATGCCTCAATGAAGGTAAACCAATATATATTATCTTTGTGACCTTGTCCTATTCCTGAGGGGTTGCCTACCAAGTAATGATAAAGTTATACTTTCTAATAAAGAATTTTTCTTATACAGAATTAATCTTTCTGGCTTCTCACACTGTTGATAGCCTACACTCTCTCTTTTCCTTCAGGTGTTTAGTCTTTGCTTTCCTAAATAAATCTTTTCCTTTGCCTCAAAGGAAGAAAGGAAGAAAGAGAGCATGCATTTTTCTTCTACTTGGCTTTCATTCTGTGTCTTTTCTAAAGTTGCTATGTTCTCAATTTTGCAAGCCAATGAAGACAGTGAGATATAACTTCTTTTGGGGGGGCCTTCCCAAAAATATTTTTAACATATTATATTGACCATAAAAGCAAGCAGTTCTTTTATATATTAGAGGAGTTTTTCTTTGTTCAATATTATATAATGCAGTGATCCTATGATCCTAAGCTAATAATACAAGCAACATAAATCCATTCACTAATCACTGCAAGTGACTGATAAAGATTTTGGAGGATGGGACATGGGCAATACCAGTTAAGGAAAATTATAGGAGGAAGTGGCATTTGTGTCACATCTTGAAGGACATTTCTGAATACTTTATTTTCTATGCATTGTAGAGATGCCAATTCATTTATTCACAACTCACAATCTGAGGATTTCAGATGTGTCTGAAAATTACCTACAAAGACGAAAGAATGGAGAGGGCATTCTGATTGGAGGGGAAAACTCATAGATTTGAATTACCTAAGTTTATATGGCAGATGAGGGGGTGAAACAAAATCTTGTTACAGTTGTGACATGATACAAATTTGGGGTTTTTGGAATACATTCCATAATCCATAGGGGATAAAACATCTATACATTTCAGTAATTCTAAAATAAGATGAGTGATCAGATGATATAAGTCAGATCCCAGCTTTAGAACTCCCATGTTACTTGAATTTTGTAAGCTGAATTTTGTAAGGATGGGAAGATACTTAGAAAGCATGCCCTCCCTATAGGAAGACTGTTTCAGTAGTCCAGAGGGAGATGATGAATCAGAGTAGTAAATAGTGAGGATGAAAATAACATCAAACTCAAGCAACAAAGAATGTTCAGGTTAAGGGGTGAAGTGTGAGTGTGAAGAGTTGGATCAAAGAGCACTCAGAGCAATGGTAGGAAGCACAGCAGAAACAAACAGAAAAAATTGGGCCTGAGAGTATAGTAGCAACTTTTAGCTTACTGGGGCTTCCACAGAAGTGGCACAAACTATGTGACTTAAGTAATAAGAATTATTTTTTCACAGTTTTGGAGGGTGAAATCTGAAATCAAGGTGTCAGCAGGTCTGGTTTCTTCTGAGGACTCCCTCCTTGGCCAGGAGATGACTGTCTTTTCTCTCTGTCTACACAAATCTTCCCTCAGTGTTTGTGTCACTCCTCATCCCCACCTCTTACAAGGTCACCAGTCAGACAGGATTAGGGCACACCCTAAAGACCTCAATTCACCCTAATTACCTCTTTAAAGACCCAGTCTCCAAATAGAATCACACTGTGATACAGGGGATTATCTTTTTTTCTTTCAAATTTTATATAGCAAATAAGTCTAAATTTGCTCCCCATATACATTTTTTTGAAAGGATTATTCACTTTTGCAAAAAGTGCTTCCATTATCTTTCTCAGCAGTGATTCTTACATTTTGACACCTGAGGAAATAGTTTAACCAGTCCTCCCCACCACACACACACACTTCCAGAGTATCTGCTTCATAGTCTAGGGTGGATGCAAGATTTTACACCACTATCAGTAATGTTGATACTGATAGTCTAGGGCCCCTCTGGCAACCTCTGCTCTACACTGATGTTTGTACCTGTAAAATCAAATTATGTCATTTTGTTTTGACAAAGTATTTTCCATTATTAAAATATCAAGTTTTAATTAAATAAATTCATTTAAGTCACTCATTATTAATGAGAAATTGCTAGAAATAATCATGAAATTTATACTATCACAAAAGATATGAAATCAGTTGTAATTATCATCACCAAGAACCAATTCCAGGAATTAATTACTCTAGGAAGCCAGTGTATATTAAAAATATTCATTACTTGCCCATGTGTCAAATGGTCTTAGCCACACCATGGTGAGGATGAGAAAAAGCAACACAGATCAATATCGCATCTATCATAAATCCCTTTAATAAGAGATATATTTAGGTCAATGAAATAAATATCCATTCACTGATTATAATTTTTTAAACATAGAGCACAAAGCTGTAAGCTTGAAAACAACAAGTATAATATATGTACATCCTACCTATTGACCACTAGGTAATATAAAGATGTGCAAAATATGAGGAGTGGTAGGAAGTATAGCTTTTTTTGGCCTAAAATTGAGGGTAAGGACCAAAGTGAGGACAAACAATGCCTTTCCTCACTCCACATCAATGTAAGAAAGGACTGAAAGGACCTAGGTTGGCAGCCTGCACAGAATTCTATATGTAACAGAAGATAAACCTAAGAGTTTTAAAATCTAAGGGTGACTTTAATAAAACAAGACATACCAGCAAGTTGGCTCAAGCCCAGATACTTTTAGGGAGGCCAATGCCGATCAACCACATATTTATGAACCTGTAGATTAATTGACTCTAAAGCTGATGACATAGGTCAAAAGCTAATTAAATATGCCATGATAAATACATAATAAATTCCATTCCTCAAGAGTTAAAGATTCCTAAGCATGCAAAAGAGTCTAGTTCACCAGCAAGTTATAAAGAATCCTTTTTTTTTCCCTCTAGGAAAAACATCATAACTCTCTTGCTCTTTACTAAATCATTTCACAAAAATCTTAGAAATGCCAGATTTTTAGCATGGCATTCACAACATTTCTTGGGACTACATATTTTTTCCCTCTATGTTCAGATGGAGCATTGACTAAAACTTCAGGTATGTTTCTTCAAATTGAAAATCAATTTGCATACAATAAAAGTATAAAAGGACTATTTTTTTTCTTTTCTGATGTCTACTTCAGAATCATTAAACTGACTAGTGAAAATTTTAGTATGATATTTTCAAAAATAACATCAGAAAGTGAAGCTTCAATATGAGTTCCCTATAGAACATAGCAGCCAAATATGTTAATCTTAATATTTCTTCTTTTGAAATATTTCAAGATTACTAAGCAATCTAAAATATATTACCTTTCTAATAATATTTTAGAAAAATATAATTTTAACATTAGGATTTCATAATAGACTCTTCAGTTCTTCTTTTGATAATTTCCCAGGTATCAAAGTGGAAATCGTTAATGATATTCTTCAAAATAAAATTAATAATTTTATTTACAAAAAAGCCCATATTTTAATATTTTATTAATATTTTTCTATAAAATAAATGAATTATTCATACTTTGAAGAAATATACCTGTATTTTAAAGTACCACATTGTACTAATTCTTTCTAGGATTGAAAAAAATTATCATTTTAATTTATTTAAAATATTTTCTAGAGATAAAAATGGTCATGTCCCCAATTACCCAAACAAATTCTCTGAGAATATATGCAAGATAGTATTAGCAGGAACAAATATTCTTTGTTGACTTTTTCGTTTGTTGCTCCCTGTTCAAATTTAAGACATCCTTTGGTACAAGATGGATTTTCTTTTTGCAAATATTTTTTAGCTCTTTTGAAATGAGCTCCAAGCACTTTGATATAGACAGAAAACCTTATATTTTCAATGGAGCCTTTCAAAGCACTTTTTACCCTCTGGTAAAATATTATTTTGCAGCTTCCTACCAAGATAACCTACTGCCTTCAATTCTAGCTGTATGCATAAATATTTTTCTTCCTACCCATAAATGCAATGCCTCAAAACAAGGTTAAGAGCTTTGTACAAAGGCTCGAAGCTTATAACTGCTAGTATTTTCTCTAAGAACTCACATCTTAATACAATAAGAAATAAACAGATGGAGGATTAATATTTACTGAATTATTAATATTGACTAATATTTAGATTTTCTTTCCAGACTGAAATTAAGCTTCCTGGAATTCCATAAGACTGATAGGCAACACATTTAGTAAATATAATAGGAGTGGCAAACCCTCAGAATGGCAAAAGATGAGTGATGTATATGCTCTTATACATAAGCAATTTATTTTATGAACTCTCTGTATCATTTGGACATGGAACATCCCCTGTAAAAGCTCATGTGTTGTCAATGCAGAAATTTTCAGAGGTGAAATTACTGAATCAGCACTTTAACCTCATCAGTGCATACATCTATTGAATAGTAATCTGAGTGGTTTTACTGGTGGTAACTATAGACAGGTGGGGCATTGTTAGAGGAGCTTCCTTGGGGACTATATCTGTATGTGGTCCTTTCCTTTCTACCTCTGCTTCACAGCTGCCATGAGTTGAGCATCTGTCCACCGTGCCCTGCTGAAATGATGTTTTTGTCTTGGATGGACCATTCATGGACTGAACCTCTGAAACAGTGAGCCAAATCAACCTTTCCTCCTCTAAGTTGTTCTTGTCAGGTATTTTGGTCACATCAATGAAAAAGCTAAGTAATAGATTTACCTTCCCTTGGTAGCTCACTCACATTTTTTTTTAACCTTCAAAGGATTTCAAGAGTTCTGTTCAATCAGAATTCTTCCTATGTGAAGCATACTTCAAGTTTCAAGGAAATTCCTCTTCTAGAAATTTTATATATTATAGGACTGCACATATGCAGATGTTTTATAAGAAGTTTTTGTCTGGAACAGTAGGAATCTGGTGCAGAAAGAATTTACACACACACACACACACACACACACACACACACACACACGATAATTAGAAAAGGAAAGTATCTTTTTAATCACAACAAGATCTTTTAATAAGAACATTGTTGATAGTTTCTTTTTTCTATGCTGGTGACATCACCAAGCCTTTTGGCACTTGCATACAAGTTCCCTAAAGAGTCTTAAATCTTAGACTAAAATAAATTGTAACTGTTAATTGCCAAGCAATTAGGCCTTTGCAAAAATTTCCACCACTACATTTGCCCAACCTGCTATTGTGAATATCTATTTTTAAAGATACAGAATATTTACATATAAAGTTATAAATAAACCATTTTGAACAAAGCTTCTGCAAGGTGAATTTGTTTCCATTTGATTAGTGACCATTAAATTTGATAGGGAACATCTTCACTACAAAAACATATGTGGGAAAAAAGGTTTCTGTAAATATTTCCTGAATGTAATGAGTATCACATGACTTTCCTCTATTGAAGTAATGTGGCAGACCACATGTGAATTCCCAACTGAATTATTTTAGACCTAATATATTCCTTTTTTTTAAGTCTTTCTCCTTTGCCCAACTGCTTTTTGCTTGTGGTTTTAAAGGTATGCACTTAATCTTGCTATTTCAGCTATATCTGTGTACTATAGAAAACAGCCAGTTCTTAGCATGGCTGATAAACTGGTTGACCTCTGTAATCTACATTTTAGAGAAATACATTTCAGCTGCAGATGTTTCCTAAGGTAGAGAATTTGTGAAAAAAAATTAATCTGTAACTGACAGATGCCTTCCCATTAAAGCCATTTTGGAATATTCTCTATAAAGCATGTTGTCTTCGTTTGGAACTCGAGAGCTACGTTATCTCACTTGCCTCTGCTCTTGGATCCTACAGCATGGCACGAAGATGGACCATCATCTAAATAAACAGACGCAAAGTTTGCTTTGTAGTATGAGAGTGCAATTTAAATCCGTCAACTTTCATATTTGCTCCTTTCCATTTAATTCAGTTAGTTGTATAACTGCTGATAAAATTTCTCTCATTCCCGTGGAAAGCCCAGTGAGTTGCTTATGTCGAAACTCAGAGTCAGTATAAACCTTGGCAGAAAATTTCATCCTGTTTGGGCACTTTACAGCATCTCAGGGAATTAATTTTCCCCTAAGGGTTTTATTATTAATGGGAACTGCCCACGTGCTTTGAGGGAAGAATGGACTTCCTCAATTAGAAGACCTTTCAAGAGAGTTAACAGAGAATTTATTTTTTCATTTAGGGAAGAGAATGTTTCCCATAAGATCACTGAATCTTTCATGGCTGACTTTCTTGCAAACACAATGTGTAAAATTTTTAGTTCCTTAAAAATTAAACAGACACTGAAATTTAATAAGGCTTAAAAGGAGCCTATCTTTAGTATCCCTACTTTCTCAACACCCGGTACTTGTGATAACAGGTTATCAGTTCCGTGTACTAAAAATTCTCCAGCTTTAGGGAAAAAAAAACAAAAAACAAAACAAAACAAAACAAAAATCATGATGCACTGTTTTCAAGGATTCAGTTTTAGAAGTTCTAAGTCTAGACCTGAATAAGGTTATAGCAGTACTTTGGTATTATTCACTAGCTAAGTGACTGTGGGTAATTTCTTTTGCTTTTCAAGGTTCTTTTATTTCATTTTAAAGTAAAATTACCTTTTTGTAAAGATTGGAGAAAGTATGCAAAATATCTAGTCTATACAGGTACTAAAATGGAGTCTTTGTAACCATTTGTTTATTGCCACAATATTTAGCTTTGTTTAATTCAATTTCACATATATAAATTCAAAAAGTATAATTTCTCCTTTAATGCTGTTTGACTGTGGAGCAAGATATATCTTTCTCGGTCTCAGTTCCTCCTGTACACAAAGTGTTACTTCAACAAATACAAATTAAACACATTAGCTCACATCATCCATACCATTACTATAGGATGTATTCATTACAAAGAAGTATATTTCATCTGTCATATTCTATTCAGAACAGAAAACTGCTACTTTGATTCTAAAATATTAGGCATTATATGCAATAATAAACTAATTTTTATAACTTCCTCTACATTGAAATACTTGATTTACTATTTAATTTGTTATATATATACTATATAATATAGTATATTTAGTACACATATAATATATATCAAATAATATGTGTATATATATTTGTGTATGCACTAATCTCCCACTGTTGTTTGCTATGCTGTCGTGTTGAATAATTTTGGAATTTTTTTGAACTAATAGAAAAATGAAAGGGCTGACATTTTGCTTAACAAGAAGCTATGCCACATATAAATCATTCAACACAGATCTGACCATTTGATAAAGTCCCCAGAAAAGATACTGTCTATTTAGTATAGAGATAATTAGAGGTTATTACACTAAAATATGCTTTCCAATAAAACAACATAAAGGAGACATCTTCTTAAAGTTAATTATGAGTCAGCTTGATAAACACATATAACATAAATGATTTATTATTGTTGTTATACACAACAGAGATTTAAACAAAATAAAGTTTTTGGAAAGAGTAAATAGACAAGTTAACAATAACCTAATTAAATTATTTTCTTTACTCTCTAAGAAATTATGACTTTTGTATCCTTACCACAATACTTTATGCTTTTCTCAAATCAGTGAATCAATGAAATCATATTATTCAGTTTCTTTTTGGGGCTTCTCAAAGTTTCCACTGAAGGTAAATTAGTTCACTCTCTCCTCTCTCCCTAGCTTTCCTAATACTGTCTTTAATAAAGGTTATTGTTTCCTCTACCTTAGGCTGTCAGTAGTTCATAGTTTGCTTTTCATTATTTCTTCTTCTTCTTCTTCTTCTTTTTTTTTTTTCAGTACCGGGAATTGAACCTAGAGACATTCTACCTCCAAAATACACCCCAGCTCTATTTTGTATTCTTTATTTTGAAACATGATCTCACTAAGTTGCAGAGGGTCTCACTAAGTAGCTGAAGTTGGTCTGGAACATGCGATCCTCCTGTCTCAGCCTCCCAAGTACTGGGATTACAAGCGTGCAACATCTCACCCAGCTACATTGTTCCTTCCTTTCTTTGTTTCAGGACTGATTTTTTTTTTACCTCCTTTCTCAGAAGCGGGTGGTATGAAAACTGCTCAAAGGATTTTCATTGTTCCAACAGTTACATATTCAGTGCAACTAGTCTATACTCTCCCCCCTACATACAGACTTACCCTAGCCTACATTCAGACCCTAAATGACCACTATATACTGCATTACTCAAATATTAGTTTACTTGATCAATTTGTTTGTAAAACATTTCTTTTTGAAGTGATAATTGATTACTTGGCAGGAAAATCAAATAAATGTTTAAAATTATGGAATTTGAAAACTAAGGAATAGTGTTTTAAAATTCATCTTGTCATTGATGCCAAAAAAGTATTTGACAAGATTCAACACCCATTCATGCTAAAAACACTTCAGAATAGAAGGAACATACCTCAACATCATAAAGGCAATATACAGTAGGCCCACAGCCAGCAGCATATTAAATGGAGAAAAACTGCAAGAGTTCCCACTAAAACCAGGAATAAGACAAGGATATCCATTATCACCTCTTTTGTTCAATATAGTACTTGAGACTCTAGCCAGAGGAATAAGACAAGAGAAGAAAATCAAAGGGATAAAATTAGGAAAAGAAGAATTAAACTATTCCTTTTTGCAGATGACATGATATATACTTAGAAAACCCAACAAAGTCAACCAAAAAACTTATAGAACTGATCAACAAATTCAGCAAAGTGTCTGGATACAAAATCAATCCTAAAAAATAAGAATATTTCCTGTATGCCAACCATAAATCCACTGAAAAAGAAATCCAGAAAACAATTCCACTCACAATAGCATCCCAAAAAATAAAATACTTAGGGATAAACCTAACCAAAGAGGTAAAAGACCTCTATAAGGAAAACTATAAAAAGTTGAAAAAAGAAATTGATTAAGATCTTAGAAGATGGAAAGATCTTCCATGCTCTTGAATAGGCAGAATAAATATCATCAAAATAGACATCCTCCACAAAGTGCTCTACATATTCAATGTAATACCCATGAAATGTCCTCACAGACATAGAGAAACCAGTCCTTAAATTCATTTGGAACAACAAAAAGCCCACGATAGCCAAAGTAGTTCTTAACAATAAGAACCATGCAGGAGGTATCACAATACCTGACTTCAAACTCTACTACAAAGCCACAACAATAAAAACAGCATGCTATTGGCACAAAAACAGACACATAGACCTATGGAGCAGAATAGAAGATTCAGAAACAGACCCATGTGCTTACAGTCAACTGATTTTTGACTGGAAAAAAGATAGCCTCTTTAACAAATGGTGTTGGCAAAACTGGTTAACCATATGCAGGAAAATGGAAATAAACCCCACTTTCTCACCCTGCACAAGAGTCAACTCAAGGTGGATCAAAAACCTGGAAGTCAGGCCAGAGACCTTGCAGCTACTTGAAGAGGGCATAGATCCAACATTTCAACACATAGGCACAGGTAAAAACTTTCTCAACAAGACCCCCAAAGCACAAGTAATTCAAAGGAAGATCAATACATAGGATTGCATTAAACTAAAGAGCTTCTGCACAGCAAAGGAAACTATCAAGAACCTCAACAGAGAGCCCACAGAGTGGGAGAAAATTATTGCCAGCTACTCTTCTGATAGAGGTCTAATATCTAGGATATACAGAGAACTCAAGAAACTCACAGCTAAGAAAACAAATAACCCAATCAAAAAATGGGCAATGGACCTAAATAGAAACCTTACAAAAGAAGAAATACAAATGGCCAATAAATGTATGAGGAAATGTTCTGCATCATTAGCAAACAGAGAGATGCAAATCAAAACTACCTTGAGATTTCGCCTAACTCCAATCAGAATGGCAATCATAAAAAACATGAACAACAACAAATGCTGGCAAGGGTGTGGAGAAGTGGGAACCCTAATACATTGTTGGTGGGATTGCAAATTAGTGCAACCACTTTGGAAAACAGTATGGCGGATCCTCAGATGAATGGGAATGAACCTACCATATGATCCAGCAATACCTCTTCTGGGTGTCTACCCATAAGAATGGAAACCAACCTATCAGACCAAAACATGTGTATCTATATTTATAGCTGCACAATTCACAATTGCTAAACTATGGAAACAGCCAAGATGTCCATCGACATATGAATGGATTGCAAACTATGGGACATGTACACAATGGAATTTTACTCAGCCATAAAGAAGAACAAAATCATGTTATTTTCAGGGAAATGGATGCAACTGGAAAACATTATGTTAAGTGAGATTAGTCAGTCAGAAAGAGTAAAAATGCATATGTTCTCCCTAATATGCAGATGCTAGGGAAAAGATGGGGCATAAGAGAGACTCCAGATGAAAAAGGAGAAACCCTAGATAAGCAAAGAAGTTGACTTAATTGAAGGGGATGGACGGGGAGGGGGGCATCCTAATGCACATGATGTACTTTCACAAATATATCAAAGTCAATCACTAAACTGAACTTGAGAAGGAGGGAGGGCAAGAGAGTGGGGTGGAAATGGAGAAGGGGTTAAATGAGAAATGTGTGCATATATGCATTTATCAGCTTTTATCTAACAATGATGTGTGATTGCAATGCACCAGTTAATGTAAAAAAAGAAAAAACAAAAAACTTAAATATATATGCCTTCTTACCCCTAAGAAGAGGTTTCAGTGTCTTATTAAATATCCATGACATATGGAAACAAGCACTTCACATGTGTGAAATTGAGAACTAGTTGACACACCATTTTCATGAAGGAAGTATACCAACAAAACCTCCATTGTAAAAGCATTTAAAAATTATTCAAATGAGACAGGAAGATCTGTCAATAGGCAATCCTATCCAATGAATCAAATCAGTTGCTGGTAAAAGGTTTAAATTAACTTGAAGATGGGTTAGACTTGCCCTTCATTTTATTTCTTCTTATAAACACATCTATCTATATATTTGAAATAGGAATGTAGATCTGAAACAATTTATGATGTCTCATTTTTACAAGAAAAACCACTGCCTATGGCTTTCTTAATCCTGTTCATAAACCTCAGACTGGCTTTCAATCCCACTGCTTTGGCCAAAATGGACTCATATTATGGAAGTGTGAGTGTGTCTCAGCACTAGGTACTGATAATTTTAGCTTAACATCTCCCCACCCGGGTGATTTTAAGGATGTCACAGAATAATGAGCACAATAAACAATTAGCATCATCCAAGAAACAGCCCTCAAATAATCTGTGGCATCTGTTTGTCCCTAGCTCTAAAGCTAATAAGAGCCAGGACTCTCCAAGGTACCTTTCTTTTCAGCTTCAAGTCTAATTACACTTCCTGCATTTCAAACCAGGGAGGTACTTATGGCTAGGGAGAACACTCACATTATTTTATAGTAGAACAAATTAAGAAACACTGCCTAAGTGGGAAGAATGCCAGCTTGAAATTCTCCCCAAAGACCTGACTCACATAGCAATGTTTCTTGCAGGATTTCTACTTGTTTTGATTTTAAAAAAAGATTTTTATTATAAGGAAAATTTGCACATTAGCTCTTTTTAAAATTTCTGTAATAAAACACAAAAGTAGCAACTCAACTGTAAGTAAGAGAATCTGGGTGAATTAAAATCACACGAAGTTTACCATAAAAACTGAGATATGCAATAAAATCTCCAAACTTCCTAGAAAATGGTTCACAAGCCATTAATTAATCACATGAACATAACCATTAACATGCACAGAAACTTTAGAGAATAGAGAAGTTCTCAACATTTTAGGAAATTATTTTCACTCAATTATACACATTAGCATTATTATGACTTACCCAAATTTCTGGTGAAATATATATTTCTATTTAAACTCTTATCTGTTTGAGGTTTACTAGAATATTTTTCATAAGAAAATAAATAGAATTTTTATATTCACTGAAAATGTAAAAAATATATTTTCACAAAAGTATCTTTATGTTATAGACTAAGTTATAGAATTGCTTTTAATAAGCCTGTGGAAGACTTAGATGAAAAGATTTATGCTTAAATGCTAATTAAATCTGGAGATGAAGTTTCTATATCAAAAGACGACAGCTTTTTCACTTATGCACTTCTGGGAAAAGACTATCAACCATTAATAGTCCTTATGACAAGCCTGAACTCTAATGTTTGCAAGCTTTCAAAGGAGTTGCTAATTATACACACAGGAACAAAAGGTGTTGAAAACTATAACAAAAGGGCTTAGATTAGTCCAGGGAAATTTCATGAATTCAAAACCTGCTAAACATGTTCTCTTTTGAGAATTATGATTATTATTTATGCCCTAATGTGAATAGTAAATGAAAATGTTAGTGTTTGCTTTAGCAGTGCTAATCTAAGAACAATCAGACCTAAATTTTCTATTTGATTTTTCTCCCATAGTATTAACCTGGGTATTTCATGAGAATGATTACTATCTATTATCTTTCTTTGTGACCTTAGATTATATACTAGTATGGTCAAGGCAGAACTTGTATTTAGTCAAGGTTTACAGAAAAATGAAGGAAGGAAGGGAGAGATAGAAGCAGATGTAGCGGGTTCTAGTACTTGGTTCTTAACATCCAATCAGGTGAATTATTTTGGGTAAAACACTTGATATCAGTTTTTAACACTAGTTAGTTTCTAAAATGGTAATGCAGGTGCTAGACCTCCCTACTCAGCCATTCCCCACCTGTCCTTAAATAGAAAGAAATCCCTTCAGGGAAGATAACTGAGAGACAAAACTATTTGAATGATATGTATTACATTTACAATTTTACATTTATTACATTGGTTTGTTTTCAGAAATAGGAAAGAGAGTGATACAAATAGAGAAAGGAGAGGCTATGTCTGCTACATATGACACTGTTTTATTTTGTATTGACCAATGCTAAGAACAAGATTCCACTTGTTGAGAAAAATATTAATTCATCTACCTATAAGCTTGGAAGCTTTCCAAAATGTAAATATTTTCATCTTTTTTTCCTTACTCTCTATTGTTTTTGGAATATGTCCCCCAAAATTTCATGTGTTTGACACAATAATCCAAAATCATATATTGGTGGAGTTTGGACATGGATCCTTTGGAAAGGAATTAGAATTAGGTGAGGACATGAAGGCTGTGCTCCTATGACGGGATTAGTGGCTTTACCAAAGAAGAGAAATCAAGAGTTTGCAAATTCCAGCTCTCTTGCCATGTAATATCTTCTGCCATGTTATCACCAGATGCTGCCTCTCTGTCTTGGAATTCGAATCCTCTAGTTCAGTAAGAAATAAATTTTTCTTTATAATATGTTGCTCAGTTCCAGATATTCTCTTGTAGCAATATAAAATGAACTAAGACACTTACCCAAATTATGAGGTCAGGGGGCAAATATCTACTCCCATTCCTATGATAGATCTTCTCTGTTCAGATTTAAACATACACAGGCTTGCATACATGCATTTACACTCACTCACACTCACTCACACACACACACACACACACACATACACACACATATACATACACATTTATACTTAAAGTTCTATAACTTAGAGGAATAGTCAAAGTATTACTATAATTCAAGTATTGCTGTCCCTTTTTCCATTAAAAATATCTAAATACAGAAGATTGTTCCCATTTCCCCAGCATGATCCACTAATACAGACTAAGATCAATATAACAAAAATGCCAGGTAAGTCAAGACAAAATGCAACTTTTTTTTTGTTAAATTTAGGCTTTTTGTTTTGTTTTGTTTTTGTGGTACTAGGAATTGAACCCAGAGGTGTTTTGAGCATCCGTGGCCCAGCAACTTGTATTTATTTATTTATTTAAATTTGGAAATAGGGTCTAAGGGTCTCTTGCCTAGTTATCTTATGTTAGCCTGAAAACTTACAATCCTCCTGTCTCAACCTCCCAAGTGTTAAAATTGTATGCTTATGCTAATGTGCACCCAGCCCTTTGTTGAATTTAGAATCAAACATAAAGCTCTGCAGCCAGGTGTGGTGGAGCACACCTGTAATCCTAGTACTTGAAAGACCTGGACAGGAGGATCACAGGTTGGAGGCCAACCTTGGCCATTTAGGGAGGACCTTGCCAACTTAGTGAGATCCTGTCACAAAATTTAAAAAAAGAGAGAGGGCCAGAAGTATAGCTCAGAGGAAGAAGTCTATCCTTTCAAAAGAAAACAAAAAAGTAAATCTCTTAGATCCCAGCTGGGCAGCTAGTTATTAGTTTATCTGCCTTTTGATAAATTCAACTTTTCTGTTGCCTTTTTTCTTTTTTTTTTCTGAAAAAGGAGAAATTCGAAATATCTAAAGTCCATTCTGCATTTGTAACCCTAGTTTGAGAGTTATTTTCAAAATAAGCATATAAATTTTTATTTGCTATTTATATAAAATGAAAATAAAAGAATATTAGTCTTAAAATCTTAAAGGGATTAACTTATATTTTAAATCACATAGTAGATTTACTGCCTAATACAAAAACTTATAATATATATTTTTACAATAAAAGGAACACAGAGTATATAAAAAATGTAAGGATTTGTTGGTTTATTTGTTTTGTTTTTACTTAAGATTCAAGCAGTCTCTGTGGTACTAAATCCCTGTGAAATCCCTTAAAAGTACTTATCTAAAAGTACATTTAACTATACATTCATCTAATAAATTTTAATAATACTGAATTATAAGGAATTTTGATAACTAATTGAATTTTAAAGAATTAGAAAAATATATTCATGAATCAAAAGGCATACTAGTTCTATTTAGAAATGTTAAGGTAATAAATAGTATTGGGTCTTTTAGAAAGCCAATAGTTGGTTTTGGATTAGGGATAGTAGCTTTTGAAGAAAATGATTTTCATGATGTTAAATATCACAATTCCTAATGTGTCACAGCCAATGATGTGATAAAATTCATTAACTAGGAATGACTGAGAGTGTGTAAACAGTGAGGACACTCTGACATTACAGAGGTCAGTCCGATTAGAATTTAAAATTTTAGTCAATCAAGGAGGCTAATACTACTTTCTCAGTGGTCAGGATGTGCCTTGATTTTTCTGTCCTTAATACATTTTTATCCTCTCTAAGAAGGGTTCATCCTATAAAATGTTACAGACATGAAAATCAACAGGTTTTACTAAATGAGAAACCTACTAAGCATTTTTTTAAAATTGATGTTCAAATAAAATTTTAGAAGTTTAAAACAATTCCTTTAACAATTGAGATTCAAAAGTTAAGCTTGGCTGTTAAACAACAAATAAGCAAACAAAAAACACACAGAAATAGCAACCTTCTATACATATACTTAGGAATTCCATGGAAAAGATGCCTACAAATGAAAAATTCCTTATAGAAAAAAAAATCTACTTTTGTAAATTCTTTCAGAAAAGTGAAAAATTAAAATTTAATCTCCTGTATTGACATTTACTGTTAATCAAATTTAAGTCTCCTGAATTGACATCTGCTAAAATGCTAAAGCCTAGCTACTTGTCACTGCTTTCTCAGCTACCTACATGGGTATAGAAGAATCCAAATTGTAGATCTTAGACTGAGACCATAGGGAAGTGTTGGGCTCAAGTTTGGGATGATACTAATCTCTGAATTTCATGATAATGAGAATGATGCAAGAGAGTTTGGGCAGGAAGATGGTGTAAGCAAGGCAATTCATAGGGGCACATCTGCAGATAGGATTAACTAATGGAAAGTCTTGGATACTAGGCTAGAGCAAGGAGGTTGATAAAAGAAGGTGGGGACTTGAGAGATGACTTGAACTGGGGTATCATCACAATGAAAAGAAAAAGCACACAGGACGAAACTGTTGAGAACACACAACTCCTTAAAATGGATAAAGAATGACCTAAGTGATTATTTCAGTTTCCTAGTATCTGCAAATAGTCTCATTTACCCAATTCAAAATGAATATTTATTATCCTAATTAAATAAATGTTTCACATGTATAAACACTTTTCACTGGCATTGGAATGTCTTTAATAAAAGGTCATATCATTCATAGTTACAAACTACCCATTCCCTTTGATTGGAAAGCATTTCTTTTCAGAGCAGGCTTATCTAAGATTTTCCATATTTGTCTTTTATTTTCAGCCAAATTTTACCAAACATTAAATATTTCACTAAATGTCCAAAATGTCAGTAGCATTGGTGGATGGGGATCTCTAGTTTCTGGTAATTTTCCTCTGACTTGCAGCTTTCTCTAAGTTCTTCTGATAGAATAGCCATAGCCATTAGAGTACTTGGGAATGTTTCTCAAGGGTTTCAGAGGAAACATGGCCAATGAAGGAAAACATTTGGGGTGTATACAACTAATAAAATCCTCCTCCGATGCCCTGGTCTCTGAGATGGTTTCTATTTCTCTACTTGCAGCCAAACAATACAGTGTACCACTGAGTGTGAAATCCTGCTTAAAGAATGTCTTAGGCATTTTCTTTGGTCTGATACATGGGGATTTTCTCACATGGTAAGTGGGAGGGTATTAGGAACTCTTACGAAGGATGCTACAGTGGAGCAGAGACAATCCAACCATAGTAAAGTGTTGTAACTTATGAACTAGAAGTATAATAACCTCTGCTTTCCCCTATTAGTCTCTGTTTAATAGTTGCACAATCATTCTTTATCCCAGTCATGCAAATAAGCACATTAGTTATTATTATGAATAAAAATTATTTATTGCATTCACTTTATTATACAGAATTGTCCAATTATTTTTGAAGCGATTTAACAATGTAAAGAAAAAAACTCTAAGCATATTTATTTAGTTTTTTGAAGCAAATATAGTTCATTTTCATTTAATAATATTCAAATCATCTTAATTGCCTTCACTGATACATGTAATGTTTTGAATCTTAATAATTAGAGTTATTTCACTTGCAGGGTAGCCAACTATATACTGGAAAATGAGGGCAGGCCTCCAATTAACGTAGAAAGAATGTTTGAATATTTTAGTAACTTTTAAGGGGAAACATAAGATGTATTCTGTATCCACAATTACAGATGCTAGAGATGGAAAGCCTATTTGTTTAACGCATCGCTCAGTATGTATAGAATTATTCCACATAAAGTGTAGTATTATTTAAATAAAATGAATGAAATATTGTACAGGGCAAGATAAGACAAGAAACAAAATCTTTAGTAGGCTTTAGTTGTATCTAGGTATAAAATTAAAAAGTAAAATAAAATGTATAATCACCATCACTATCGTCATGAGCATAGCTGAGAATATATTTTTTTCTGGTCCAAAGCATTTTTTTTAATTAATTGGTGCATTGTAATCATACATCTTTGTTAGGTACAAGTTGATAAAGGCATATATATATATATACACATTTCTCATTTAACCCCTTCCCCATTCCCACCTCATTCCCTCGCCCTCCCTCCTTCTCAAGTTCAGTTTAGTGATTGACTTTGATATATTTGTGAAAGTACATCATGTGCATTAGCTCCGCCCCATTGGGGTCTTAGCCCGGCTGGAAAGACCCTGCCTCTAGATGGCACCTGGCAGAGTGCCAGAGCGGCTGCAGGTAGTAACATCCTAGGGCTGTGCCATGCCAGAGCGCATGCACCAGCACGCCCGGCTTGTGGCAGGCCCAGGTGACAGCTGTATGAGGCACCTCGTTGCTCATGCCCTGCGCGGCTTTAAGAGCCTCCACCTCTCGCATGAGAGTGGTGGTTGCTGGGTGGTGTGGTTGCTGGGAGGCTGGTTGGTTGCTGGTGGTTGGTGGGTTGCTGGTAGAAGGTTGATTGCTGGAGAGAGGGGTTGTTGGGGGTACTATTGCGAGGAACGGTTATGGAGAACGAGAGTGGGGTGAGAGAAGCAATTGCGGTTAGAGAGACGGTTACTGTCAGGGTTAAAGAGAATGGTTACTATTACTGCTCGGGTAGCATCCTCGATCCCAGAGAGAGAGAGAGAGAGAGAGAGAGAAGTATAATAAAGAGAAGTTTAAGCCAGCAACGTTCACTTTGTCTTTATTGGGGTCTCACTGTTGAGAGTTCAGCCTGGGGTCCCGATACCCCCCCCATCCATCCCCTTCAGTTAAATCAACTTCTTTGCTTATCTAGGGTTTCTCCTTTTTCATCTGGAGTCCCTCTTATGCCCCATCTTCTCCCTAGCACCTGCATATTAGAGAGAACATATGCTTTTTTACTCTTTGTGACTGACTAATCTTACTTAACATAATGTTTTCCAGTTGCATCCATTTCCCTGCAAATAACATGATTAAATAACATGAGTAAAATTCCATTGTGTACATATATACAGAGAACTCAAGAAAATCACAGATAAATAAATAACCCAATCAAAAATGGGCATGGTGGCACTTGCTTGTAATCCCACTACTTAGGAGGCTGAGACAGAAGGATCCGGGTTTGCGGCCAGCCTCCACTACTTAGTGAGGCCCTCTGCAACTTAGTGAGACTCTGTTTCAAAATAAAGATTAAAAATAGGACTGGGATATAGCTCGGAGGTAGAATGCCCCTGAGTTCAATCTTCAGGCCCCGAGGAAAAAAAAAAAAAAAAAGGACAAGGGATCTAAATAGACACCTCACAAAAGAAGAAATACAAATGGCCAATAAATGTATGAGGAAACGTTCCCCGTCATTAGCAACCAGAGAGATGCAAATCAAAACTACCCTGAGATTTCACCTAACTCCAATCAGGATGGCAATCATAAAAAACACAGACAACAGTAAATGCTGGCAAGAGTGTGAAGAAAGGGGAACCCTAATACATTGTTGGTGGGATTGCAAATTAGTGCAACCACTTTGGAAAACAGTGTGGAAGAGCCTCAGACAAATGGGAATGAACCTATCATATGATCCAGCAATACCACTTCTGGGTATCTACCCACAAGAATGGAAACCAAACTATCAGACCAACACATGTGTATCTATATTTATAGCTGCACAATTCACAATTGCCAAACTATGGAAACAGCCAAGATGTCCATCGACAGATGAATGGATTACAAAACTATGGGATATGTACACAATGGAATTTTAATCAGCTGAGAGTATTAGTATTCCAAAACATTTCCTATTAAATCTTCAAAGAGATCCATCTGACACTAAAACTCATTTTTCTAAACACTAAAAATCAACAGATGATAACAATTATCTTAGTTTTGCTACCTGTTTTTGTTGATGTGTCAATAAAGCAGCCATGTGAAGTTGTCTAAAACATTTCATCAATATGTGATTGAAACTTGAAATGGAAGTTTGGGTTAAAGGAATAATAAGCAAGAACAAAATAACCTGAAAATAAAGAATAAGCTCCATGTTTATTTCCCTGAGAGCCTATCATTACTAATACTTCTGTTGATAATAATAGTATTTACCCTGTAGTTGTACTTCTGACCCACTGACAGTATTGCTACTCAGATACCTTTCTTATTGTGCATTTCCCTTCACTGGAACTCAAGACCCTCCAGAGCAGCCTCCTTGAAGCTAACTTGTATACTGCCGAATCCCAAGCTCTTACACCACATATGCTACAACTATGCACTAGAAAGGTGGTTATTGAATGAACAATTAATTTCACTAATCTAGGGTGTAGGTAATTAGCTTACAGAAGGTCAAACAATCATTCAAATGGGCCACTGAGGTTAAAGTTTGCTTCTGAGCATGGTGTGACATTGTGGGTCTGAAGAGTGCGTTTGCAAAGGCCCTTTTACTAGAAATGAGCTGTAAGCATCTTATATTTGATTGTTAGCCATAACATCACAAAAAATTGAAAAGAAAGTTAAGTGACAATAGTGTTTAGTTTTCTTTAAAAATAATAAATATTTATCTTGTTGATTATATGCCCAGGGAATGTAAGGGAAGAAACATCTTTTTTATTCCTACTTCACAGACTTAGAAACTGAGAGAGGCAGGCAAAGATGCACATATTTAAGAATCCAATAGTAATGACAAGATGTGCTCATTGTCCAACCCTTCCTAGATGATTAGCATGGGATTAGTGTGCTTTGAGTTTGACAAATTCTGAAGAATCCAAAGATGTGCATTAAATAAAGCTCCTTAATACAAGGGTATTTGTCAGTCATTTTTTAACAAATAAAAAAATGCTAGGAATTGGATGACATAGCACATGTCTGTAATACCAGCTACTTAGGAGGCTGAGGCAGAAAGAATTGTAAGGTTGAGGCTAATTGGGAAACTTAGTGAGACCCTGTCTCAAAAAATAAAAAGGCTGGGGGTGTGGCTCAGTGGCAGAGCACTCCCAAGCCCCTGGGTTCAAATTTCTAATACTACAGGAGGAGAACAATGCTAGAGAAAGTGGAATTTGTAGACTATTCTCAGAAGGATTACTTTTTAAATATTATGTTTTAATTTATGAGATATTCAAAATAATTCATTCTTATGAGAAGCTAAATTCTATTATCAATACTATATTTCAGCTGTGCTGTAAATGTTGCTATGCTTGGTCAGATATTAATTTTTTTTGTTTTTTTTTGCTCAGAAATTCAGAATTACTTCCTATCCACCAAGTTTTTCAATTCACATTTGAAGTAAAAACATTATAACCTGTTATTTTATATCAAGGATAATAGGTGACTTCAAGACTCAGTTTGTCCTTCTTATGCTCTCACTAAACATTTGTAAAGTCAGTAACTGTGATAATTTTTTAAAGGTTTCTTTACTAACTATTCAAGACAACATATAATTTATAAATTATTTTAACATGTTTTGTTGGTAAATAAATACAATATGGGCATAACATGTCATTCCTAATTCTTTTTTTTTTTTTTTTTTTTTTTTTTGCGGTACTGGGGATCGAACTCAGGGGCATTCTACCTCCGAGCTATACCCCCAGCCCTATTTTTTATTCTTTATTTTGAAATCAAGTCTCACTAAGTTGCAGAGTGCCTCACTAGATAGCTGAGGCTGGCCGGGAACCCAGATCCTCCGGTCTCAGCCTCCCGAATGCTGGGATTACAAGCGTGCGCCACCACGCCCGGCTGTCATTCCTAATTCTAAAAGATGCTTTCAGTTATACATTAAATTATAATATGTATTACGTTTTTCTGGGTGATCTTCACTTATATTTTCATGTATTCTTGCTATACTATCAAATTAGCTATGTTTCTTTGAAAGAGGGAAAACTATTTGAAACAATGCATTATTGAAATGCTATGGTAAAGCCTTTTACTAATTTCTCATTTTTAGAGTTGTCTATGAAATTCAGTTCTGTTAGGTATAGGAATTTTTAGATTAAATCAAAATGAAGAAACTTGATGGAAAATATGTATACATCCTGAGATGCTAGTTTAAAAAATCAGAAAATGAAACTGTCTTCACATTATCATGACTCAAGCCCATACTAACCTTTGTGCACCAGCATAGACTTTGTTGACTTTTGATACCACTGTTATATTATCTAAACACTTTTTTTGTTTTTTAGTCTTTGTTTTTTGTGGCACTGAGGATTGAGCCCAGGGGTATTCTACCTCCCTCAACACTATTTCTGTTTTTATTTTGAAACAAGGTCTCACTAGGTTGATGAGAATCTCACTACTTGCTGAGGCTTGTCATCAAACTTGCAATCCTACTGTCTCAGTCTCCTAAGTACTAGGATTATAGGTGTGAACCACCACGCCCAGCAAACCACTTTTTTTTAAATGTCTGCTCATATATTTAGTGTGTTTACTGAACAAGAAATACCTTTTACTGTTACTTAAAGTTCTACTCTCAGCAAGACTATAAGTAGGAATTTTATTTTCAATGCTATTTCTATGCACTTCACTCTATAAAATATTAACCAAACTTGACAAAAGAGTTTTATATGATGATAGCATTTCAACTAAGATATTTAATATGTCAGATACTGTTAATTTAAAATCAATCCAAGAGCACTAGTGTGACCTCAATCTTTCATCTAGATATATCCTGGAAGTCCCATGATGGAGGTAATGCATTTAATCATGTGACAAGAGTGATCATCTATGGATTTTGGAGTGTCCAAATACATTTTTATTATAAGCTTCCTTTATTTTAATATATAAATATGTATCTATGAATATGTGCATATCTTTTGTACCTCTAAATATATATGCATAAATATATATATATCACCAATTTATAATGTCTTGTATATGTATATATATATATCTATAATATCTATATATCTAATATGTATTTATAATATCTATATGCATCTGCATATCAGTATACCTATGTATCTATAATATCTCCCTCATCTAGGATTCTCTCTCATTCTCTGTACCTCTCTCTTTGTATATACATAAGATATTAACTTTCCACCTATTAGGCAGATGTATGATATGCATACCATTATTTGTGGACTTCAATGTTAATGTACAGAAACAAATTTCTGGACTATAATTTGTATGAGCGTGATTCATTCATTTAATAACAATTGACTTACTACTTTTCTTTTTCTATCTACATGGTATGAGAACTTATAGTGATGACTCAATCATTGTTGCAAATTATATTAAAATCTTTGAGTGTATCTTTTATCTAGCCAAAATGAAATCCAGTATGAAGCAGAGACTCTGGGAACAAAAGCAATTGTGATAGCATGGCTAAAGACAGCAACTGTATGTATTAGCAGCCACCATGGGGAAAAAAAGAGTTCTTGGGCATGTTTATTAATAACTTGATTTCAAATAGACACTGCTTAATAAAATTAATTTTTATTGTTAATCAAAAACTAAATTTTCAATTATAAAATGTCATTATTAACTGTCAAGAATTACTTGATATTTGTAATATGATTTTCAAAAATATTCGAGTTTGCTTGGTACTAAGCATCGCTATCACTCTTAAATGATGGATAATATAATTGCCATGGTAGAAACACAAAGTTTAATAAAGTAATATAATCTTAACACAGTAGCAATGTTCCTTAAACTTTTGAGCACTGTCATTCAAGTTTTATCTCTATGTCTCTTCCAATATAGGATTTGGAAGACTTGTAGTCTTTTCTTGAGAAGGAAAGTGAAAGTCTGTCTTCATAAAGGTGGCTAGGAACAGCTTTAAACTATAGTTTGTATAAGCCAATTGCTCACAAAATTGCCTATGCATACAAGCCGACTACTAATGAGTTGTCTTGGAACTTCTACTGATTCGCTATCTACCCACTCAATCTGGTGTCCAGAAAGAACTCACAATTGAGGATAAAAGTGGCATCTGGCAATTTCACTGTTGATGCATACATTTTACAGAAGAGCAGAGCTGTGTGATCTATCAGTAGTATAGACTCTAATAGTTTCATATTGAAGATGGCAGCTTGCATGGGAGTCCCTTGCTACATACAAAGCTTCCAATACAAAGTAATTCCATCCATCCAAATGCAGCCTTTCAATGAATGTTATAGTAGCCAACTTAAGTCTCTATATAATTAGAACATTCTCCAAAAATTGTGAAAGATTTTTCTTCCTTATCAGAACATTTTTGTATAATCTAATTGTTTTTTTCATTATATAACTGTGTCTTAATTGTAAAGATATTGTATCTAATATTTTGTTGAGATATTTGGAAAAGTACTTAAAGACTAGAAAGTGCATGCTAAAAATCCCAGAAAGTAATTAGGTTTTACAATTAAATTTTCAATACGCTTTTGTATGCTAACACAAAATAAGCTTAACTTTTTTTTTTCTTTTGTGGTACTGGGAATTGAACCCAGGGGCATGTATTTTTTTTTTTTAAACAGGATCTTGTAATCTTCCTGTCTCAGCCTCTCAAGTACTGGGATGACAAGTGTGTGCCAGCATGCCCAGCTATCTTAACTTTTTCTTCAAAAGCTATGTATAGAAATATTTCACTAATTTTAATGTATAACAATTTGATGAAATTAATATTTTTGATGAATTAAAATGTAAAATTCCTATCTAAACATGTTTTAGATAATTGTTTTTTATTTAGTTATTTATTATCTTATTAACAGATATATTTATTTACACATTTATATATGTAAGGTAATTTTTGTATAGTCAAAATTTTCCTCTTACACTGGAAAATTGTAAATACAGTCAAAAATTATGTTACAAGAATTTTTTCATTAACATTAAGCATTATAGGTCTCTCTGGTCACTATTCCTTCAGGATTGTGTGTTTATGTATGTGTGTGTGTGTATGGTACTGGGGATTAAAGCCAGGGGCATATTATCTCAGAGCTAGAACCCAGCTCTACTTTTACTTTTTTTATTTTGAGATAGGGTTTCACTAGATTGCTGAGAATCTAGCTAAATTACTGAGGCTTTCCTTGATCCTCCTGTCTCATCCTCCCAAGTACTGAGATTAGAGGCTTGCACCATCATGCCCGGACCCTTCAGTATTTTGATGAGGCAAATAAAGTAAAATGTAGCTTCTGAATTAAACAATAGTTTGGGATAACCTTTGTGATTCAGGAAGAGAAATAAAGCTCACAGAAGGAAAATACATTTAAAAGAGGATCCACTGATAAATTGCTTTCCAAAGAAATGTAGCCAATTCTGTTAAGAGTTTAACACATAAGCCAATTGGAATATTAAAATTCACTTATAACTTGATAACGTAACATTTCAGAGGCTGTAAAAATCTAATTTAAAGACCATTAAGCTGGGATGGTTCTAGAGCTTCAGATCCATAATGAATCAATCTGAAGCCCAATGTAAATGAGAAATCACCAACTTCCTTCTATCTAGGGAATTCCATCAGATCATACCCAAAAAAGGTAAATCACTAGCTGCAGACAAATCATTTCTTTACTTTGCCTCCGTGTGCTGCTGATAAGCCCCTGCTGCTAAAGGAGAGCTCTCTGGAACACTTCTAGTTCTGAACACTGCCTGATTCATGAATGGTTCTTGGTCCAAAGAAACTATCAAATTTAATTTGTATGAAGTTTTTCTCTTAACGAGCTTCATTAGAAACATCTGTTCTATTATTTATTTTCTTAAAAATAGAACAAAAATAAGAAATAAAAACAAGAAGCAACCATAAAATATAGTCTGAGGCGAATGTGTATAGTTGGCATTCTGCTGGATTAGATTGCAGAAGTGGCCCAGGATATAAACCTAAGCTAGCTCTTAGCTGTACCAAGCTTTTGCCCATCTTGAGGGACACTTAGTAAAGACAAACTTGATGGAATCAGATGGATTGCATGAAAACTCTCCTTTTGTTTCAACTCTAGGGTTTTCTTGTTGTATTAACTGTTTCCACCAATTCACTGGTTAGCTTCAGTTGACTCTATGGAAAAACATTACAGATCTATCATTTAGTCCTGGCTCCGTGACATCCAGTTCTTTCTATCTATATTTGCATTTATTTGAAAGAGATAAACTACAAATGGTAAACAATATTTATTAGAGAGTATATCACTTCTCATTTAATGAAGACTAAAAACATAGTCCAAATTCAGCACTTTTCTAAGACTAGTAATTTCTATGTTCAGACTCTATTTCCATTGTCTTGTATTCATAGAGATTGTCTAGGAACTACATGAACTCAAACTTCATAAGATAATATAAGTGGCCAAGACATCGAACTTAGCCATTGTTACAAACATCAAATAAGCTTGGTGTGGTGGTGCTTGCTTGTAATCCCAGTACTTGGGAAGCTGAGACAGGAGGATTGCAGATTCTTGGCCAGCCTCAGCTGCTTAGTGAGGTCCTCTGCAACCTAGTGGGGCCCTTTGCGACCCTGTTTCAAACTAAAGAATAAAAAATAGGGTTGGGAGTGTAGCTCGGAGGTAGAATGTCTCTGGGTTCAATCCCCAGTACCATAAAATAAAATAAAATAATTTACTTGGAACAGAAACAGAGGTCAAATGATGAGAGAGAGAATGAAAAGAGAAGAGAAGAGGAGGAGAGTGGAGGAAAGGGAGGGGAAAGGAAGGAAGACTGATTTTGTAAAGATACCAGTTAAATGCATATGGAATAGACATTGGTTTTCTTCTCCACAACAAGCCATTGAATCTTTTCCAACATAGTTTTCATTCTAATTTAATGCAAACATTTCCAAAAATTTAACCACAATTGCTAATCTGGATTATGATAATATTTGAATCCAAACTGAACCAAACCTAGCAAATGTGCTATAATTGAAAAAATTCCAAAGAGAAGCCCAGGGAGGTAAGGGAAGTACAATGTGGTTAACATTTCCTCAATTACAAACCCAGCGAGGTACCTTAAAGGCCTCAAGATTCATATGACATCCTTAGAAGGCAGACTCATCTCAAAACATTGAAGAAAGGAGGCTCTAAGATGTCCTCCAGCTAGGAAAAATCAGATTTTAAACTTAGGGCTTTCTGACTTCTTTTACTATCTTTACAAGTTATTAAACTCTAGTGGGTTTTGACACCTTTATCTATGAACTGAGATAGTTGATTTCTAAAGATTCTTCTAAGTATAAAATCTATTCTTTTAAATTCATATACTAAATTATTAGTTATAATCATTTAGAGAACCATTTAAATCATCACTCTTCTGTATTCCAAATCAATTGTGTGTTATTTGTAGTTA